>JARJCX010000237.1:0-224834 GCA_029282285.1 Mycena rebaudengoi
CACCGCCGCTACTGCTCCGGTGCAGATCCACTTCGGTTGTGGCTATTTCGAAGTAAATTTGCCTTCCAGCTTTCCTACCTTGCTCATTCGATATTCTAGGTTGAAACTGTTTACAGCAGCGGTGAAAATATACTCAAAAATTGCAATGTCTTCCTTGTCGTACCGCTCTGGGGTCGCGCGCAAATTGTGGGCCCACACGATGTTCCTCTCAGTCCTACTGTGGGCCTCCCGGTGAATATTCCTGGCGTTGTAAACGGCACGATCAGGTTTTTCTTTGACCCCACAGGAGGAACGGAGATTTTGATGGGCTGGGTTCTGGACACTTCATTTGCCGGTACACTTGATGAAGGAGGCCTCAGCGTGTTCCCTAAATCGCAAGTACATGTTCGGAATTCCTTCCCTTACTGACTAACATTGTTAGACTGAACACCCACTTCACCAAGGCACAGTTGCAGGTCAGTCCTTCAAGATTCCGTTGTGGTGCAACTCACTTGCTTTCCAGGGAGTTCGGTTCTTCAGTGAGGGAGAAGTTCAAGCTCTGACCGGGCCACGCCCCCGTTTGTCCATAGTCCCCGCGGCCAGTGAGTTTCTTTCTGATCCTACGCTCTTCATGCTCTAATTCCATTCTTTGAAAGATGTCACAGCTGATCAAAAGCGTAGGATCCTTTTCCCTCGTAGATGTTGGAGTCCCTGCTAACATTCGACGGCTACCACAGTTCTCCAAAATTTTATCGCTGACTTCGTTGTTGATTCTGCGAATGGCACCGTCGCGATTCAAACCTTCTCGGCGAATCAGTACACCATCGATGTCATGTTTTTGAACATCTTTCAGGTACATCACGCCTCAATTCTTTGTAGTTATCCTAATAATCTGCAAAGCTGTCCGGGAGCGTGGACCCTTCCTCACTTTCAGCTTCCGTTACGCTCTATGTCAACATTCCACTGGCCGGTCGTGTCAGCCTTACCAAACTTGAAGGGAATCTGCTCACTGGCATCACCGCGAACATCAATGTTGTGTTAGCTACGGGCCAGGCGGTTCTCACTTCACAATCCAATGGAAGCGGCAAACAGGATCTAATGATTCAGGCCTCCGTCACCATTACGTTCGTTGGCACTTTCAACACGCCGGGCAAGGTCAAGATTCTCACTCTTCCGTGAGTCCATGATCTTGTTGTTTTTCCATGTATCACTCACCTATAATGTATTCAGATTCTGATTTAATCTTACTTGACCGACCGGAGCCTATATGTTGTTCACCTTCTCCAACGAAGAAGCAGAAAATAGCCGAAAGAAAATGATATTAGTTGTTTGTTTTATTTTTACAAGGAATCACCTGTGTTCGAAAGATAGGCAGGAGAGTACTGGGGTTCGAGATTTTATGAGACAGATCGCCTGAGAGATGTTGATATCTTTGGGCAGTTATACCCATCCAGCATAGTACATGACTCACGGTGCAGCCTTGAACGCAGACACAATTAGTGTTGTCCCTGGCCTGGCTTGGGCTGGCCTGGCCCAGGATTTCTCAAGCCAGAGCCAGAAGCAGAGCCAGGCCAGGCCAGGCCAGATATCTGGCTTGGGCCATGGCCTGGGGCTGATTTTCTTGATTGACTCAATGCACCTACAAATCAAGTGGGCAAAGGGATATTGACGCCGCACTGACATTAGATGCATGCATCGTCAGTCTGCGCCAGTTCAGTTTTGCATTGGGTGTTGAACTCACTTTAACTGCTGTCCTTGACTTTCCATATTACACGGGTGTCTGAAGGGGTGGTTAATAAATCGTTTAGCACAATAATAAGTACGGATAGTAAACCGGCATCACCGGGACCTCGGCAACATTGTCCAATTTGGTGGGGTTTCTTGGAAGATACCCTGCGAAATTGACAGGGATGTGCGTTCCAAGCTTGTCATTGTAACTTCCACGAAGGAAAGGGCCAAATCAAAAGACAAAAAAATCACTTACCCACGACGATGACGGATTTATCAATGTCAATGCGGCTCAGACCATCAGGACGGACGACATGCATCTAAACAGCGTGAAATGGGTGGGAGAATGTCGGGTGTGGAGCGTGGTTTGCGCGTAAATACTCAATACTTTGATGTAAACTGCCCCGCTAAACACATTTAAATGATCTGGGGAATTCTCAGGCCCGGGATGTGCCAGGAAATCATTATTTTGCTTTGGCAACAAAGTGGCTTGTGCAAGCCATTCTGTCTGATACCATCAAAATGGGCATGGGCACCGCTTGTTACGAAAAGTCAAGGAATTCATGCCAGAATGAGGTCAGTGCCATCTCAGTTATATCTAATTTACCTGATCCTAGCATGTTGCCGCGAGATCTTGGTGAATTGGCACCGGTGTTTCCGCACTGATGCTTTGTCGTTTAAAACTCAAGGTTCGTCGTACTGATCCTTGTTCGTGGGCTAGCGCCTCCGAGCAGCTCGAGAGAATAAAAGCCACGACCGCCAGGATTGAAGATTATAGCAAAGGCCAATCGCCGAACAAGTCCGATCGGCGGGTCCGACGATGACACGTGCACAAACAACAACAATGTTGCTCAGCCTTTCTTTCTAACTAGCAGTTACCCGTGCTACGCTAGGGAAAGAATTGAACTGGTAGATGCCTCCTCCCTGGTATTTTGAATCCTACCCAGAAAATTAGAGTGAAAGATGTCAGGATACCGAATCTAAATGAATTAACCGTGCCACTCCTCCCAACCTTTGGTTGGCTCGTCGCGGCCAGCGTGCAGCTGAATGAGATCTAGAAATTAAGAGATAATATGGATAGTTCCTCATCCGTGTCGATCTGGTTCATTACGGACAACTTCGAATGTTTTCAGCTGAAATGAAGCCTTCTGTACATATATAACATGAGATTGCGACTCCTCCAAACATTACAGAAAAAGAAGCTTCATTGTTGTCTAGATGACGATCCAACGGAATAACCGCGCCGCTTCTCGCCAACCTTTGGTTGGCTCGTCGTGGCCAGCGTGCATTTACAACTGAAATGAGGAATTGAAAAACTATTGGCTGTTCGCATTTCCATCTGCATTTCGTCGTGGACAACTCTGAATATTTACAGTTGAAATGAAAACTTGGACCATGAGATTGCAAGAGAATATTTGCGAGTGGATTCCTCAAAACATTAGAGTAAAATACATATACACCGATGTTGGGATATCGACTCTAGCAAATCACCGCACCGCTCCTCACGAACCTCCGAATCTCGTTGCTGCGCCGCGTACTGGTCCAAAACTCAGTAGGCTTGAAGCCGGAAACTTGGATTATTGACATTCTTGACAATTTATGTCGTCAAGGTTTCAATTGGAAGCTCATTGCTCTACATCTGCACACAGCGTGGTTCCGGAATTATCTGAAGCCCTAAGCTCTTGTTTATCGCTGACCATGTTGCAGCCCGTGGCCCGTTGCGGCCCAATATGAAGAAGTGTCCTTCAAGTCATCGTCGACTTAGATGGGCTTTTGGCAGGCTGAGAAGCAGCTTTGTGAGACTCAGCTGCTGTAAGCCCCCCATCCAATGTATCTACACAGCTCCGTTGCTTCTGGAGCCCACAGGACGAAGAATCTCTAGGGTTTGATTCGTAGGGTCTGGGTCGCGGCGCCGAGACGTGAGGTGTGGTTGCGCACTTGAAATGTGATGCCAGCGGGCTAGTTTTCATCCTGTGAGCCGTTCTTGGTGCTGCTGGAGGACAGTAGTTGTGAATGACGTCTTCGGCTGTGGTTTGCTGGAATGCGTAGATGATGTCGCGCAAACTTCTTACAGTTGCACGCTTGATCGCGCTGGAGGACTCGGAGGCGGGTTCCTGGACAAAGAATAAGCTGTGAGCAATGATTCAGACGTGTCTGGACGCACATGCTGTCGTCGCCGCCTATTCTTTTGCCGCCCCGTTCTGAGGGTCAAGACAGATGGCTGTGTCTAAGACATAGCCACTGGTGGCTGTGGCACAGATGATTTAACCCTCAGAACAGAGTAGCAAACATATAGGAGTATTAATATAGTTAAGGCCCTCCCTCCGAGCATGCCTGGTACCTAGATAAAAACCTGGACCAAGACTAATATAACATACATATATCTCAACCATAGAAACTGCTACAGAAGACAGCCGCTGTCTACAATGCTTTGGCCTTCTTACCTCAGATGACACACAACAGTCAATAAATCATACATACCATAAGTTCAAAGTGTAATCAACCCATCTTGGAGAGATATCAGTGAGATCGGATTCTCTACAGTGATCAAAACGAAAATTTTGAGTGATTGCGACCCAATAATTGAGGCATTTGGACTATGAGGGGGGGTAAATATAATCTACAAGCCTTGGGTGAGGAGCTGCAGAGTTGTAAATCGAGGTTTCGAAGCCTGTTTGGAGAGCAAAAGCGGCGGCGGAGAGTGTAACTATTCCGGAGGTTGATGTTACGAAGAGACAAGGTGTATTTAAATTTATGAACCGCAGTAGGCTGCGAGCACTATACATAGTCAAGGTCCTTTCTGTGACTCACGAAACCTGCACGCAGCTGCCGAAACCGACTGAGTGAATCGAACACCATCACGGGGAAATCCGTAGGGTTGAGCTGCAAGGTAGCAACCCGTTTTTAGCCGCTCTGTTGCCGGTTTGATACGGTAACCACACATGGTGCCAGATCACAAAATTCGACTTTCTGATTTCAGACCTGGTAACCTACATCGGTACCAGGAATAGGTGTTCGGGGTTAGAGTTCGAGTTGGCAGATCGTGCATCATCTTGGTCAGAGACCCGACTTGGCATGATATTCACGTGTCGGCGTTAGCCCTAGAGGCACAGCCCTGTGGCCAATCTGTGGCGTATCTGCATCTTCTCAGTGTTATTGAGGCAGGACGCTCCCTTCAAATATCTACACCGGATTCCTGATTATCCTGATAATCTATCTCAATCTTCGCCTAACTTTTCGCAGACGACGGTTCAATCTTGTTTCCAATTTACATAATTATCAATGGGTATCCGGCTTCCCGGCATGCTTTTTTTTTGTCTCGGACTTCAGTTAATGATACAGCCCCAAGGATCGTCTCTAAGCCTTATCAGTCATCCTGATGCTCCAAAATGCTATGCCCTGGAACAGACCAAAAACCAAACACCGCTCACATAAACCTCTTCCTTGATGCACTGAACTCGAGCAAACGGCACAGCCGTGAGGAGGAGAAGATGGAGGTCATGCATAGATTTTCGCAGCTGAAATTAACACTAGCACCCAACCATGCTTACCGCAATTTATGCGGACCGCCATGTCCATAGGCCTGCGAATCGTGTTCTCGCCTAGGCTAGTTCCGCTCGAATGAAAGGCAAATGCGCCACGGCCAAACGGCACTTTATGGGATAAATAAAATATGTTAGAGCATGGTGTATCTATACCTTAATCTCAGAAATTTGCGCTCGGTCCGGGCGTGTGTTCCAAGAGATCGGATAATGACTGGGGAGATCCCACTGACCGCTCCTGCGCTAAGCCGGAAGCGCGCAGTTCGCAGAACCGGGACTGGTCTGGATGGTCCCGCCGGTACGTCGCACGGATTAAAGAAAGCGGATATGTTTCCATCGAAAAGGCACCTCTTGGGTAAACGGCGGTGCTCACCTAAAGATAAGGTAAGCAATTGTAACTACTATAAAAGCTTGAGCGTGGCAGTTGAAATACAGTCGGCGAGGGATTCCATACGTTCACGCAGGGTGGTCCCAAGGGCGAAGCAGCGCCGCCATCCTACAGTGTCCGATTGTTGTCCATTAATAATACAGTGACAAATTGTTGTCCATCGTTACTACAGTATTAAATTGCATCACACATCGAGTTTGGAAATCCTCGGCGGTTCAACCCTCCCGTGAAAATTCAGGCACGTAGTGAATTCCCCTGCCCCTTCAGTGCTTTGAGGTATTCCCGAGAGCGAGGGATCGCGTAAATTCAACATGAGACGTGAGATCATCAGAGAGGATACTCTGACGGGCCGTTAGAAGCTTATCGGGGCAGTGGGAGTAGCTACTTACATGTTCGTCAAAGTGGTCGCGACGCCACGTGTGTAGTCCTGTATTACTGAGTCTCAGCATTGCCGGGGGTTATTTGCAAGTAAATGTACGTACCCCACCGAACTAGCGGCCCAGTGGCTGAGTACGTCAAGTCCGAAGTGTGTAGGTGGGTCCACTCACGACAAAGGTTAAGATGTTAGATAAATTCAGTATCACAATGACACTGAGAGTGATGTCAGCGACCCCCAAGATTCAGGGAAATATTTGTACCCGAAATATATGGACCCTACACAACGAACATCAACAGCATTCTCGGATTTTTCATGAGAAACAGTGAGGACGTACCATCACGAAGCAACACGCTAAACAGATTCCACCCAGTCGAGTGCTTTCCGAACGCCTTGTACAAGGTGAGGAAAAATATCAAGCAGTCAAATAGCGCCATGGCAGACCAGGCCACTATGGGGCTCACACTCCTACGATGGGCTCATTAGAAAGAACTCTGAGCGGAATAACGCGGGAAAGACGTACTGACGAGCGGTTATTGCGTACATGCATCCAAAATAAAGCTCCAGATCGCCACCTATTCCTGCACCCTCGGTACAGAACAGTATAGCTCCCTGCAGCAGAAATCAGAAAGATTGTGGGACAGAACGTCAAACACACCAAACATACAAGGCAAACACAAACTACGGTAGCACCAAAGACAACCATTAATGCCAGAATGCGATTGTTTCGCTGGTACAGTGCGTAGGTCCGCAGTACGAGCATCACTAAAGTGCGTCAAGAAAAAAGCTCGTTCATCTGCGTAGACCCACCTCCGACAATCATCTGTATCACGAGAATGAAGTAGGGGTGGTAGGTCTGCAAAAGTATGCATCTACACTCAGGTCCAGGATCAGCCTTCCCTTTGCTTCAGCGACAAAATTACACAAGCCATACATCTAGGGCAATGTGAGCTGCGAGAGTATGTGCATTTTGCGTAGGTTTGCATACCCTGGTTTTCTCTGGAGTGCTCGGAGTGGTCCAGAAGTATTGGATCACCACGGGAATGTTGCCCAGCAACGTCCCGTAGCGATTTAAGAAGAACAATATCGTCGCCCAGCTCCGGTTGGGGCGGGCCCAGTACCGTGAGACTTCCCATTCGAATGTCAAGAAATAATCATAAAAAAGGAGCGCTGTAATGGGAGTGAGTAGGAGAAAATCATGCATTAATAAAAAGTCTGCTTGCTGAAAGCGGTAGCGGCCAAATAGTAGCTCGAGTTCCTGCGACTACAGTCAGTTCTATTTTTATTGGACGCGGAAGTATCACGGACAGTTCTGTTTCAATCTGCGAGGGGTTCATTCGAGGGTCCGCGTACGCTCTAGTATGGGGGAAGGGAAGGCGAGATGCTTCCTCGGTGCGCCGACTGTAATGAAGGTTAAAGGGATCGGCGCATCCCATGATAGTCTTCCTCTTGATAATCTTCCTCTTGATCATACCTGTCAAACCGTTGGCGTTGACAGTTAGGATAATCAGTTAGTTACCCGGATCCTTACCAATCCGCTACGCAGATAGCCCTTTGAAGCTCGACCACAACCTCCGGACCCATCAACCATATCAGTTTCTGTGAACCGGCAGTCTGACAGATTTCAACAAGTGAGCTCGTTCTGCGGCCGTTGAAGGAAAATAGAACGAGTATATGTAATGGAAACCAGCCGTGGGAGTCGCGGGACTGCAGGGCAGGGCCTGTGGTCTTCTCGAATGTGTTGGTAGAATTTCATCCACTATCCACGGTCCTCCTCTATCCGGACTTCAATTTGCGCCTGACTAGTATATTAATTAGATCTCGTTATCTGGGACACCTTCGCACTGGGCGCGACGCTAATCCAGGTCTTCATCGACGGCATTTCCACAACTCGCCGCTTCTGTTTTGCCCATTTTGCTCTAGTCTCACGTAGTCAGACTCTTTAAAAAAGGTTCAAAGATAGTTGATGAACTTAATATAGAAATTTCGCTCAGTCCGAATGCAGGAGCCACTGTTGGCCTGCGAATCAATCCAGAACCTTCCATTGAATGGACTTCCGTGCATATATGGGGGCGGAAATCGATGAACGGCATGACTGACAGAGGGCTAAACCAGTTTTTATTTTAAAAAACAATCGCAAGCAGCGTACGCGGCGAAGGCCATAATTTCGCTACGCACAAAGGAAAGGGCGGGGCCGCACAGGACGGTCGTGGGGCAGAGTAAGGAGGCAACGTTTAGTACTGAGAGTACACGTAGGAAGTGTAAGACTCGTCACAAAGAGCAATGCGAGAGCGAAGCAGCACCGCACGGGAGCGGAATTCGGCCGACGACGGGTAGTTCATCCGAAGGCGGTAAGACCGGCGAAGGTTGATGTATCGCAATCCCGGCCGTTGCGACAGAATGAAGAAAGGCGGCGACACAAGTATGTCGAATGAAGGCCAAAGGGACGGAAATCAAGTGAGAGAGCAGCGGGCAAGCGGGGGAAGGATGGGGGGAGGGGGGAAACAGAACCGAAGATGAGGACCGCGAGAGGCCGGATGCGAACTAATCAGTGAGGAGGGTGGAAGGAAGAGGTGAGCTCGGCGGTTTTCCAATGCGCAAGAACGATGAAGAAATCTGGTGGATGGAGTTCCCGGTCAGCAAGTGAAAAATGAGAATGAGCAAGGAAGAAGAGCAGGCAGATACTCAAAGAGTCGTGATGGCTGTATCATGACAGAGGGAGATGGGAATAAGAATTCACAGGGAAGCACGAGGCCTGTTGGTAGCGTTAGCAAGAGGTGGAAGATATAGAATAGCAGGGCATACCAGATGCCGACAAACGACCATCCGCGCGTCTCGCGCTCACTCCTCTTTCCCGCGCCTCGCATCCAAGACCGTTGTTACCGTCGTCTCCTCGCTCGTGAGCCCCATGCGTCAAGTGCAGCACTACGAGAAGCCGGCAACGCAGTCTATCGACAGCGTCAGCCCGCCGAAATAGATATAGTAAAACACGCAGCTCACGTACCCGCCCGGCTCCAAGCCCCACAGAGAGAAACTGACTTGTCCTGGCTGGTAAACTAAAGTAACCACGCCCGTATGGACCTGCTGCGAGCGGAAGATGATGCAGGTCGACACGGAGCCTGTCGGGAGCGCCAACGAGATCGGCAGGATGTCAACTAGGACGTACGCAGTGAGAGATCCCTGCCGCACGCCACGCGTGGATGGCGCTCTGCGCCCTCCGAAGAGGATCGGGATATCGTCCGAAGTGCGTCCCGACGAGCTCGGTCTCCAATGGAGATACGACGTGCGCGCCAAAAGGACCCAGGGGCGTGCGGACTGTACGCAATCTCAGTGAAGGGACTGGATCCGAAGGAGTGCGGGCACGTACCACAGCACAGATCATCAGGAAAATGTTTTCCGTCTGGTGCGTCTGGCACCAGACACGCCAAGGCTGCCAGAGTGCCAGAATGTGCACTGGCGACATAAAAAGATGTCAGGTGCCAGAACATGTTCTGGCGCCAGAACGACGCCAGAACACATTTACTGGTGATTCCCAATACTTTCTGGTATTCATTTCTAGTATATTTCAAAAAAAAAACAAGCCTTCATTGCACCACCCACACTGCGTCATCAAGGACTTTGATTTAAAATATGATCTCTTCGGATTCTGAAGGTTCCACATTGGCCCCATGCCTCCACCAAAAATGGTTACCCTCGAATATGAGGTTCCAAAAGTGGCAATAGTCTGCAGTATGGCCAGAATTGGGTCGTTTCGCAGATCGCCGCCAAAACTCTGCCACGTACACCCTCCCCCCACACTGGAAAACAATCCCTTGCCCCTTGCCCCCGCCAAATCGAGCAACCCGCTATCTGTAGCTCATATATGTGGGTCCATGCTCCCAAAATCCCAGTTCAAGCGCGCCAGTATTGGCCCCGCCACAGTCCAATATATATTCAAGTCTGAAAATTACTCCGGTTCACCTTAATTGGTCCGCAGCACAATGGCGAAAATTCGTAGTTCCAATCCTTTGGCGTAGACTAATAGCCCTCATTATTCTGATCATACCGACCCCCGACATCACTTCCCCGACATCACTTCTTTTGGCCACTCCAAGCCTTCACAACAGGTTCAACAAGTCAAAGAAGCCTTTCTTGCGCCGTTGGAATTGAAACCACCAGATCATTCCGGTGACGTCACGCAGCTCGACAAGAATTGTTTACGGTTCGGGTTTCTCAGCTACCTACCAACTGCACATAAGTACTGCCGCCAACTGCGGATCCTGCGCCTCCACTGCATCCCAGCACTGCCTGGCTACTGCCGAACAGTTCTGCACTCACTACGCCAACACGCCCGCCGCCCCGCACTCTTGCCGGCAAGTGCCGAACACTAGGGGAAGCATGTGTTGAGGGCATCACTACAGGCAAAATTCCCCAAAATTCCGCATTTAATCGAGCCACGACATGGTACTGTTTGAAATTTGCGAGCCACCCATTTAAATAACAATATACCTGATGCAGGCGAAGGACTGGATACGGCGCAATTTCCGTGTGGGTGGCAATCTCCACTCATCGTGCGTGTCGTTCAAGAAATTATGCATCGCCAGCTTCTCCGAGACGCGTCTTCAATCGCGCCTCACAGGGTACCCTAGCCCCAAAAATAAACGGATGCCCCCCCCCCCCCCCATCCGAAGAATAAAATATGTAGGTATCCGAACCCTGCTGACCTTATGAGATGTGAAATTGTCCAAAAATGGAAACTGCCGCATGCGGCGGCTGATGCGCCATCAGAGAAAAACTGAAGAGGCCAGTATTTTTCATTTTTTATGTTCGTAATTGTCCGCAGTTTTAGGGAGCGCTCCTCGAAACTTTTTATTGGCTGGGGGGCAGCCAACACTGAGTCTATAGATAGGTAGGGTGGTGGGTTACGCCGCCTTCACCCAATAGATCAGATGTCAGATAAGGTAAATTCATATGTTCAGTTGCAAAGAGCCCTCAAATTCAGAAATTCTATCACTCGAGATCACGACATTATTCACGGAAATTTTAGATGGAGACACTACTAGTCCTATTTCTGTAGCTCGAAGGTCAGTGAAGTCGGCCCACTTTAAGAGGCTTTAAAATGGAAAATGATCACGAACTCCCTTCTTTGAAACTAACTAGATGGGGGTTGTTCGATGATTTGAATCAAAAATGAGACTCCTCAGACGCGGACATCCGCCAATTTTTGGCTGGTCGAATTCAATTCAATTAAAAAATGTTTAGCTGATAACCAAGAAATATGTTGGTATATCTATGTATAGAGCTCAGTGGAGTTTCTGAAAACGCGAAACTGGGCCTTCAAAAATTTTGGAGCTCAAATATAGCAGACGCAGATATTCGATACAGGAAAACCTGGTTGATTTTTTACCAACCAAAGTTTTAAAAGTTGTCACTTATGTGCCGTGTTCAACCATGTTGATATATATATAGGTAATTAAATCATGATAAAACACCCAGACTCGACTCGAAGGAAGGTAGTGTCCGCCAATGAAGAGATGGGCCTTCAAGAATTTCGTAGCTCTGAAAGGGTAGTGTGAGTACAGTTGAGGTGTAGTATCTACCACTCCCTCCACTCCGCAATCGCAGTTGGGCCCCGACGATGGTTCTGAATAGATACCTTCAGACCCTCATCACGGAACGCATCCAGCTGGCCAACACTTGTCCGAGCCGTGAAAGGTTGGACAGCGTCGCAGGCTCCGATTACATAGAGCTCATCGAGAGCAGGACTAACGAGGCAATCGAGGAATTTACGGGTTGTCCGTCGTGCGGCCTGCGGGGATACCTATCATGTGTCTGAACAGTGATGTGGCAGTTTCACTAGGTTTAGCGTCGTGCGGAAAAAATCGGCCGAGAGCCAGCTCTCGCAGGAGAGGGAGACTGTTTCGATTTGGGTCAAATATTGGGCCCCACACTTCGGTGTAAAGAAAGCGCCACTGTCCACAACATCCAAAGACCATCCTCGGCATGTTCCGGAGCATATCTGACGTGACCGATAATGAACACATCCAGGAGCGAATCCGCTGAGCGACGGAGTTGGGCTTTAAGGACAGTGGGTATGGGGTGCGTCAATGGCCGCATTGTGACAGTAATGGAGGACTAAAGAGCAACGCACGCAAGCGCTAACACTCTCCATCGCTGGCACACATGTCCCAAAATCCAGGGACTCTTATTGAACTGGGCGGAAAGAGGTACTGGATATATTGGTTCCAGATAGTTTTTTCCGGCAAAGTCCAGGAGAATATCTTGTAAATGAGTTCAGGTGGAAGAGTCAATATTGGCGCCTCGGGCTCAGATGTGTCGAGAAGCTGCGGCTGATGCACAGAATCGGAATGGGTAGACTCTCCAGAGTTTAGAATGGTATCCATGGCCGTGGATGTGGATTTATCGCTGGAGTCTAGTGGAGATGGGAGAATGACTCAAAATAAAGGGTGCCGGCAATAGCCGCTCTTTGGTCGTGAAAACAACCCGAAACATGTACACATTCAACTTGACCTTGACCTCCACGACTCAAAACTGCGTCTGCCAATACTACGGGCTATTTTTCCTCTCTCAACCGTAAAATTTGAACCTTGCTAGACTGCGGTTGCATAAAATGTCTGAATCGACATCCGTGGGGGGCTTTCTCTGTGTCTCACAAACTTCATCCGCGCGGAAGTTATTCTGTCAGCCCCTTTGGAATCCTAGACTTGCATCTCTTCTCTACTTTCATCTCAAACTCCTCTCGAACTACTCTCCCCGCTCTCTAAAATGCCGCCTATCTCCACCGCATCCGCAGCCACCCTCTTTTTCGAATCGTCCAATGTCCGGTATCTCTTCGTCATTCGTGGCGCTGGATTTTTTATTCTTGTTCTGTCGTTTCTATTCTCCAAGGGTAAATTGGGGAACCGTACCAAGTCTACCGATGCGGAGGTGTGATTTCATTTACCTCCCCACTTTCTTCTCTAAACCACTCTCAGATGGCCACCGGAATAGAGACTCAGCATTCTCTACCGGTTGCAGCGTATCTGCGCCCCGATAGCAGCGACATGTCCATTCCAGAATCACCCTTCGCCCCCCGCCCGCCTCCTTCTCTCAAGACGCTCCCAATAGCGCGCATCCGGTCAGGTGTCTCCCGTTATACAGGAAACTGCTGGAATCAAGAACACGTCCCCATCCAATCCCACGTTGGCCCTCAGCCACGCGAGTCTTCTCCCCTGCGCAATGTCGTTACTCTTCCCGCCCTTTCTGTCGCAGAGAAGACCCAGGCCGCCAAATACCAAGCGCCTGAGGTTCTACTCCACAAACAGCTTCTGAAGTACGCCGAAGACATCATGGGTGTGTGTCCGGGAGTGCTTGCCCTTAAAGCGCACCCCGTTCCCGAGCGGCCGCAGGCATCGTTACCATCGCCAGCCACCGCCGTCGACTTCAAGTTCGGGTTGGTCCACACCCTCGATGTGCGTCCCGAGCCCGTCCCACCAGTCCCCATCGTAGCCCCCCACCCGGAGAGGCCGCTCGTGGACTGGGGAACGAAAAGCTACACCCTCGCGCTCCCCCTCCGCGGAAATAAGATCGCACGCAAGCCGTATGTCTGGTGCCCCAGGGCCAAAGTGACGACCAATGTCGTGTCCTCAAAGACTTCACCGTTCTACGCCGCCTCTCTGGCGAACAAGGAAAATTTCAGCCCGGTATAAATCTATCAGCGCTCGCCGCCAACAATATCTGCTTCGTCAAAATTTGCATCGTCGGGTCTCTTCCTTCTGTCTCGTTTGTCTAATCGATCTTATAATTCGGGCTTCTCTCGACTCTCATGATTTCCCTGCCCGCCCTAATTCTTCCGGCGGCTTTCCTCTCTTCGTCCCACGCGCCCAGGACGCCTATAATAGCGGTCTTACCTATCCGCCTACCCAACAGCGCTAATTCCTCTACGCTGCTTAATTCTCTCCTGGTATTCCTGGCCATCGACGCCCATAATTCCCCAACCGCCCTAATTTTTCCGGCGGCTTTCTTCTCTTCGTCCCACGCGCCCAGGACATGCATAATAACGGTATTACTTATCCGCCTACCCAGCAGCGCTAATTCCTCTGCCCTGCCTAATTCTCTGCGCATTCTCCTCGTATTATTGGCTCGATATCCTTATAATAGCGGACCTGTCCGCCGTCTCAACCTCGACACCCCCCGAAAATCTGCAAGGGGCCTGATCACCTACGAGCAACCAAAACCCAAGCAACCAAAAAGCAATAACCGGCAAACGTGAAGAAGGGGGGGGGAGGAGTATTATAAAGTGGAAAATCGAGCGATATATGTAAAAGGCCAGTGGACGGGGGTTGTAGTCGTGATGTATTAAAAAAATGAAATGTTGTGATGTGGTCTCATTTGGTGACTAGGTTGAGTAGTTGAGTAGTTGTGAAGTTGCGAGAAATCATGCACCGCAGAACATGGTTGTCAAAAATAATAATTATGCCCCAGATTCCGCCACATAATAAATAACAGCAGCTCATGCGCGGTAGGGTGACAACCATAACCGTTCGATGGCCCGGGTTGAATGATGTTCGGGAATGATCTGCCAGTGTGATTTCTCTTTGCCAAAATATGGCGCAGAGCAGTAGAAAGCAGCTCGGCCACAAGTTTCTGCAAGAAGACTTTCAAAGTTCCTGTGGATTCGGGGATCAATGTTTTGCACACAATGTGACCGTTCGTCACCAACAACTCCCCGGTCTCTTCGATTCCCGTGCGGTCGCCCACTTGAACGTATTCTGCTGATACTCTGCAAGGGGAATCCCTCACTGGCCGGCCTCTCTATGTCAAATTGTACCGCGCAAAAGGCGCTATCGACCAATTATGCTCTTGCTCAGAGTCTTTCTTTGCTGGTAGCTTGCAACGCTTCAAAGCCATGAACACTCAACTTGAACTCTGTGTGCAATCGAAGATACTCTTTGTGCTATCGTAGAAATGAGGTTCCGGTCACCCGGCCACTCATCAACCCGAAATATCAATCAGCGCAGCGAGGGGCTTTAGCCTGGTGAGTATTTTCTTTCAGCCACGCCCTTGCGATTGAGGACTGATTTCGAATTTGAGCAGGTGCTGGCACTGCGGAATACGCAGACGGGAAGCGAGGAAAGGCTCAGCATACTTGAGAGGTACGTGTAGCGTGTCGTGCCGGATCTTTTCTATTAACACGACCGCAGGCTTTCTGAATCTCATAGGGGGTTTCATCTCTCCGAGCGCATATATCACGGCGCCGGCGTCAGCTCTGCTCCGTGACCCAGGCACACAACCGCTAGGGTGATGGCGCCGATGAGGAGTGGGGGTCGCATGGGAAGCTGCAGGGTACGCTCCGATCGATGCTCAGGCTGGCGTGGGGAGCCGCGGTATGTCGGCACGCCGGGATCCGGGATCCGGGAGCGCATACAAGTGGTCGCGAAGGAGGTCAGGGCGTCGGATACCCCCAAGGAACTTAGAAAAAAAATGTATTTGCTTTTTTCATTTATCTTTTGGCACAAATACGCTGGAGCCTTATGAGCAGGGGGATTTCAGATTCGATATGGTGGAAATTCGCGTCGTCTTGCGTTCGTCCAGTATGGCTGAAGATGACGGCATGGCGTGGATTCTTTTTTTTTTTTTTTTTTTTTTTTTTTGTGGAACGTTTGGAATACTACGATTCCAAGCATCAGGAAAAGCCCTTATGAGGCCTCTCGGATCACCCGAGCCGACATAGGTCGGTCCCTTCCGCCCGTTATAATTGGTGGCTTAAGGGATAGAAACCTTGCCGAAATAATATAGCTCCACGGGTCGAAAATGCATTAACGCACGAACGGCAAATGCCGAACAGTGTGGGACTCGACCGAAGTCACTACCCACTAAAAACGCCCTAAAACGGTTACTGCTTGGTTCGAACCCTCGTCACTGAGGCCAAGCGATCTTCGGATTACCCAAAGATCAGGACGCGTGTTACACCGCTCACCCACGCGGTCCCCATTCTTTAGATCCTGAGGAGGAGGGTCTGAGAAAACGTCGCTGAAGATTGCACAGCGGGATTTGAGTGGGATGGCAAATAGGCGGTAAGGATATTTGGAGGCGCTTGAAGTAGAGGAGATAGAGAAATTCTGGCAGCGGGTACGCCGGGGTCCGTGTTCCTGCCAGCAACATAGATGCCTCCGATATCAGTGGCCTGCACGATGGCGTTAAAGGGTAGTCGGGTGGGAAGCGCCGTTATATTGAAGTACCTAGATAACCTAGCCCATGTGTGCAGTGATTGCACCAGGCAGCCTTCATGGCTCCCTCTCTGTACGTACATGTGTATTCTAACGTCCATTCATAATCAATTGGGTATTGCAGAGGAATGACACCCTCCAAGGCCGATATAATTATTGTAGAAAATGACAACGAGCGACAAGAACCTCCGAGTCACTACGGCGGCGGACTCAGGATGGGCAAGAGGGAAGGCCGGGCAACGTGGTAATCCTGCGGTTCACTGTGAACTTGACACCCTCTATCTCTGCTCCAACGTAGCGAGTGTTAGGAGAACCTTCCAGGTATGCGGTCCAAATAGAGTAGGCGGAGTTTACTGCGACAGTGGGGTCGGGCGAGAAAAAGTCCGACTCGGTGACACTGATTTGCCCCGACACGTCGCGTTCCTCAGTCTCGACATACACGCTCGCCACATTCACGTCTTTGCGCACCTGCACTGGGTCATGATCAGTAGTGCGACATATATAAATAGCACAAAGACACGCACTGCAACGTTGTATTTGGCCGTAAAATTGTCATTGAAAAAGCACGAGGTTGTGGAGAATACAACAGCGTCCTGCACCACGAATCCGACACCGCCTTGGTCTTCCAGTTTGCCGTCAACCATGAACCGCAAGTTGGTAATACCGGCCGCGGCGTCGAGTGAAAGGCCGCCGCCAATGGTATCCTCGCCGCCAATATACTCGGTAGCTACTCCATGGGGGAGGCTTTGAACTTGCACCCACTCGGAATTCAGGGTGGAATTGTGAACACCTCCGAGATGGTCATCCCAAAGAAGCAGCGCCACGCGATTAGGATTGTCGGGCAAGTTCCAGAACTATAGACACAGAATTAACGAAAGAGACGCGTCATGAATAATTGTTTCCATACCCTAACTCGGATTAAAAAGTTCAGGACGTCACCATCCAGGCTGAACTGGACGTCGTGAGGTTTGGCAGGCAACGGCGTGATAACATCGCTGAGCTGGACTCCGCTGGGCACCGTATCGAGCATGCGCGCGAACAGCTCGC
Organism: Mycena rebaudengoi; assembly: GCA_029282285.1. Lineage (NCBI taxonomy): Eukaryota > Fungi > Basidiomycota > Agaricomycetes > Agaricales > Mycenaceae > Mycena > Mycena rebaudengoi. The sequence continues at coordinate 17,269 of JARJCX010000237.1, forward strand.
TGCAGCGCGAAGCAAATAGCTCGGGCGAGTTGGAGAATCTGTGGGGTCAAATTTTGTGACAGGACGACGCGAGGTGCAGGAGACCCACGAGAGCATAGTAACGTTGCCATCGCTGCCGAAAATTCGCTTGTCTGAATTTGTGGTGTCGTTGAAACCTACAACCAGTGGATTTTGAGTGGTGCCGGAAATATACTCTGTTGCGCTGTACTGAAGTCACGATGTGTAGACCTCTGATGGAGCGCAGCTACGTACACATTGTTATCAAAGTGTAGGTGGGTTGTGTCAAAATGTGCCACAGATGCGGTGCTGTTTGGGTCGTGCAACTCGGGCACAATATCAGGGAATAGAGAATGTTGGACACCGCCGAACGTGTGTCTGAAAACAAGGGATCAATGAAAGGTTTTTAGAGCAGAAATTACGGACCCGCATGCGACGAGTCCTATCATCTCATCCTGCGTGAATCCCTGTTTGGCGAAGGAGGCGATGTGTGAGTCGAGGGTTTGATCCGGTTTAGGAACGCCGGGCAGGTTAGGCTCTGTGGCGTCCACACGTCCTGCTCGGAAAGGGATTAGAGGACCTCCACTTGGAGTCACAATTGAGTCGCCAGATGAGGCCACGATGAGAGAAAAAGCTCACCAATTATCAACGGCTATGACTGCTCCAAGCGCGATGAGGTCAGCAGCTGTGGAGTTGAAAGGCGGTCAGGTTCTGCTGAATACCCACGTGCGAGGTATTTTACTGGAGATGTAGCGAGTGGTAAAGCTGCGGAGCACACCAACAGTATTACCAAACCCGTCACCAACGTTCTTCGAGGGGGACTTGTCAGTCTTGACTCCAGTGCACCTGGAACACAACACACCTCCGGCCGTTCTTGTTCTTCAGCAAACCTGATTGAAGCATCCAGGCCTCCCGTGCCGTCCTCAATGTTATGCGTCGCCATGTCGTGGTACGCCTGAGCTATGTCAGAGTGCGTAGCTGCCAGAAACAATAAATGTGCCTCACTGTGCGTATCCAGTCTGCGGCGTTGGACCTTCCTGAGAGACCATCGGGATTCGCGCCAGAGAAGAAATCACAGGGGTTAACGAAGCTTGCGACGCCACTGATGCCACTGGTGCCTGGAATTGGCAGGTAGAGCATGTCTTCGAGTTCCTCGAGCGCCGGGTTAGGCCAAACATATGCATTAGCGCTGGCAAAGCATGCCAAGAGCGCGAGTCGGAGCATTATTTTCTGAGCCTCGAGGCTCGCTTGCTCTTCCTTTTAACGGAGCCCGTAAATAGCTCACTGATCATTGGCTGATCAACCCTTTGACATTTTCGACGTTCGTTTCCTGGCGCGTTGGCGGCGAACTGGGCAGCGTGGGCAAATTGAACTCAATGGCATCACAGGTGTTTTGGCCCCGAACTCTCTGATGTGAACCTGCTTACACCGGACATTCACTGTATTCAACCTGGGTCAGCACCTCCTGCAACACACCCAACAGCGTCGAGGAATCATCCACTATTTTTCAACTTTTTTAGTGAGACTTTGGGCCTCAAGCCGCCGGCAGGTTGTGATATCGATCTTGGCCTTGTCGGGCTTTTGTGGCCGTCGTGCGAGGATCTGATGTTACCTCACTGCTCCTGTCAACCCATTTACTCGCCGTCGAGGTGTTACGATATGTGGATCATGAGCACCCACGAGAAGACGACCGTTCCAGACGGGTCTGCCGGTTCTGCCGTAGTGAAGTTGAAACTCCCGAACATGCGCTTTTTTCTTGTGATTCATCGCCCGAGGTTGTTTCCCTGAGAGCCATATTTTTGGAAAAATTACTCACCACAGCACCGAGCTTACGCCGCCGCTTGGATGACGAGAATTCAATTGATTTCTTCAAATCCGTACTTCATGAACGTTCAACTGTCGCTCTCCTGGCTAAATTTGCCCATGAAGTTCTTGAAATCTTTTACGCGACTCCCTTGTTTCGGATGGGCTGACTGATCTAAAGGTACAAATGTTCTGTTTCACTATTTTGCTTCTGTTGGTCGACTGGGTTCTACAGCGTGACGGGAAACTGGGTGCGTGAGCTCGGCTCGGAAGACTAATGGAGGTGGGGAACGATGGTGTACATAAATACCTGCTTGTATACCGGGATACTTCCCCAAAACGGCGTTCCTAAGCGGGACAATGCCGTGTAATACCTACCTACCTACCTACCGCGCTCTGCAACCGGGCTGATTTTGGGTAATAAAATGTTAGTACCTGAAATCCTTTCCCACTTATGCGGGCATCGGTGCAGACATGCAGACACTTTTGATGCAGACAGAGTAAACCAATGCAGACCGAGGGCTTTTAGGTTATGTGGGGGAAATGTGCGTCCAAGGAAGGGAAACAATAGTTTCCAAATCGGTCATGGGAGAATCTGATGTCTAGCCCCATTGACGCAGCAATGAATTCAAAGCCACATTTTTTTCAAGAATAAGCTAGCTACAATGGTAGGATTCTCCATGGTGGGATCGTCCTCTGCCGATGAGACTAAGAGATTGCCGTCATTGAAGTCAGTGTGAGCGAGCCTAAAGACTGGCGGGGGAGTTGGGAGCTCTCCACATAGCGCCTCTACAGCACATTTCAGGAGTTGCAACCACCGTGCAAAGTAACCAGCAGCGAGCACCGCGCTTCAACGCTTCCATTGAATATCCTGTACCTGAAACGCCAATGCATCCATTCCGTGAGGCGTCTAGTTGCGAGGTTAAGCTCGGTGTCGATCAAGGACCTTTGCTTAACCGAACGTTTTGAGGGCCACAGGTGAGAAGTATTCCGGCGCGCACCGGGTGTTATATAACAGAATTTATTCAAGATGCCATTGTCTACGCCCAACTGCAGCCAACTGGGTGCATAACTGCAATTATATATCGTGCTAATACATACACATCGCAAGCCTGGGCTCAAAATCCGGGCATCCACCTCATAAGCATCTCGTTCTCAGGGCTTTGCTGCGGGGCTATTTTGTGTAGCGTCATTTCACCATAGTTTGCCAACCCCCGCGCCAGAAAGTCGTCCTTCGACGTGAACTCGCCCTCGATCTCGCTAACTTGCCCGTCGGAATACTCGTAGTAGCGGCCACCCGCAGTGAATATGAAATACCCTGAAAGTCCTCCGTTGTGGCATGCCAATGGCTCCACTTCGCCGGGGATGTCGTACATTCCGTGGAACAGCCTATCGACAAGCCTTGTTCGTCTGTTGTGCCGAGGAAGTCGGGGACCCACAGATACTGGTCTTTCCATGTGTCCCAATGAGCAGAATAGATGTTGGGGAGCGGTTTGGCGGGTATGTGCCACCGGTTGATTATCTCTCGCGGTGCATTACGTCGGGATTGGTACACCTAGACGGGGTTTGGTGGCAGCCGCAAGGGAAAAGAATGAAACGAACTGTACTGCGCGTAAAGGGCCCCTTCGGTGTGCTACCGGTGCGCATTGCAGCGGTCTTAGGTATACTTTCCATCTGACAGGAGGTAAAGCAGGAAGACAAAGACTCGCCGGTCAAATCCCCGAGGAGTTCGTGCGGGCAAATGGCGCAAGCCCAGGGCAGAAAGGCGCAGGAATCTCATAGCGGGCGATCGTAACTGAGGGGCGTCGGCGTTTGCCGACGACACGTGAGATTGGAAAGAAAGTTGGTGCAGTTAAGCTTCCTCGGACAAAGATATGGTGAAAATGGTACAAAAAAGAAGAAACGAAACAACACAACATCTAATTTTCGGACTTGGGAGACCATAAGCTAATGCACAATATTTCGAAGCATTTCATGGTGGAAACAAGGTAGAAAGTGAAATTCTGGAAGTCCCTCCCTAGCTTGGCGGCCAATAACGGAGATTTGGAGTTTGAACCCCGGCGCAGAACGGGGGTGTCGGGGTCTGAAGCTAACAAAAACACGTCAGGATGCAGCCTATAGATATAATTCCCCAAACGGAGGTCCCCGTTTGGTCGAGGTTGGCCAAGCCTAGGGACACCCCCTGGAGCACATTCGGAAAATTCGGGAGATCATCTTTGATTGTCACGCGACACCATTTGGCTTTGTTTTGGGCCCGCTACGGCCAAACCCGCCCAAAAGCCCGTTAAAGCACGGGGAGGGTCCCTTATATGGCCGAAAATCGCGGGGACACCCCTGTAGGAAAATCGGGGGGTCGGTTCGGATCAGTTTCTTCCTTTGGACCTAGTGATTTGATCAAGGATCCGTGGAGCAGTGGGGCTTTCTTTTTATTCAGTATATGGTGCAGCGCCATCGTAGGTTGCCATGTATTCATGGCTGTTGAGCACAGCCCCCCACAGCCACGGAACGTGAATATCAGGCTCCGACAGCAACCTACTAGGACGAGATGAAACGGGTTTATCTGCGCCGCCTATACAGACAGAAAAGAAGAACACCGACGAATCGCCCCGTCAAACTCCGCGATCTACTGCAGCCGCCTCTGGGACTGTAATATCAGAGTGAGTGCTGGTGTATTAATTCACCAGGCAATTAGCCATGGTACAGGTTTTATGCTACAGGTGGACCACTTGACTCACAGACAGAATCTCAAGCATACGTATCCGGCCTCTTCCGTGCAGCTGGGCAGAGCATTTACGGTATGTAATTAAATTCAGTTTGCTTATTTGTCGGCTTATTTTATTTAGCTCAAAGTCAGCCTTCATCCCCGGTACTTTCTCCCACTAGCAGTAACCGACGAGAACCCAGCCAAACACCGTAGATTTTAAATAATTCAATTATAGTCACCGCTACATGTACATACTCCACTCTATTCCCTTGTATTTGACATTGCACCAAAATGATTGCACAGAGCCGTTAACGCGAAATATAGTGGGGCGGGCATAGAGACATGAAAATGCGAAGCACAAATGGTTCACCTTGGTAAGAATCAATTTTGTAGCATCAATCTATGAACGGCGAGCGAAGGAGCGCGTCCCAGCGTACTGCTGAAGTTGTTGGACTTTATGGACTTTAGCCGATCCGCATTAGGTGGCGGATCAGTGGACCGAATGGTGGTGGTGGTCTAACTGGTGTTCGGGGTCCTTGATGGCGGTTTGGGGTAGTTGATGCCGGCGATTGTGTTTCCACCACCCCTTGCTTGGCAGATACTGTAATTGAGTGAGCTATAAACTCTAGAAAAAATCACCCCAGTCCTTTTTGTGACCTTTGAGGAACGATAGTAGCACCCAGAGTGCATGAAATGGAGAAAGGGAGGCGAAAAGGGCGCGAAAAAGGGCGGAAAAGGGGAGCCCCACACCGGGGTGTTCACAGTTGGTCTTTTTTATGCCCTTTCTTTTTCAGAATTGCATGTAGGACCCCGCTTCTTTCGGTTTTTTACCCTTTTTGTACTTCCAATTGAAAAGGGGGGAAAGTCGGGTAAAAAAAGAAGAGAATGGCGAAAAGGGTAAATGGCGTGAAAATGGGCAACTGTGAACAACCTTATTCTCCTGCCAGTGCGTGACACCGACATTGTTGTGTTGCATTCAGCTGCAGCGGACAGCCATTTTCGACCCCAGCCAAGCATTTCAAACGGAACAGCGTCCAAATTGATCTGAAGCTAACAAACGATTGGCAAGATAGCAACACAGCCACATTGCAGCGGCACTCGTTCGCTGCCGCTATCTGAATGGTCTTCAAATGATTTTTTGTTCTCGCCGTTGCACCGCCCCTGCGCTGGGCTCAGCGCCCGGTGCTGCAGCGGACGGCAGGCGAGAAGATCGAGGGGGAGCCGCCCGCAAAGTGCGCGAAGCCGACAAAGGTTTCAACACCCAAGAAATCGGGGGAGGGGCCTAAGCCGGCCGCAAAAAGACGGCTGCGTTCGGGAACATCGGGAGCAGTGGCGTAGTTCATTTTGTCATGCAACAGCATTCATGGAGTTTATTCAAGTCTGCGGCGCAGCTGGCATCTTGCAGTAGAGCAGACAGTGGAGCGGCAGTGCAACTTTGGTTGTGGCATGCCTCCGTTGATTTGGTTGAACCAGGAGTGGGACGGTGTTTATTCTGCGTTCAATGGGAATGCAGGAGACAGCGAGCAAGCTATAACGTGAGGAGAGTTTCACTGAACTGCTGGTGTGAGGTCGTGCGGCAATGAGACCCAGCGGAGCTGCAATAGCAACGAGGAATCGGGGATATTAGATTTGAATATGCGGGGAGGGGTTGACAGGCGAATACACACGTTGCACTAGTACTTTCGCTGGCGAGTCAGATTGAATCAATTCGAAGAACAAGTAACAGGTATGGCAACGATGAGCGGGCACAAGAGAAGCAACACAGCGACGCGGACAGGCTAAGAACGGTACAGTGAATAAAGTGCTTAAAGAGTAGCGGCAACGAGGATGCAACGGATAAGCACTGCCGCGAAGTTTGGTGCGGCAATGCAGCGGCAGTCAGTAGCAGCGCATAAGCAGTTTGCGGCAGTTTGCGGCAATTACATATGCATAGCGGCACTTTACCCTCGCCCCGGCCATACCAAGCTTTTCACCAATAAATTGCCATAATTCTGCACTCTGGAATAGAATGAACATGCAGTTGGATCAGCACTGGGATCAGAAACGACGGGGAGGTACATACACAGTAGCCGAGGATGCATGCAGTCAAGATAGGCGAGCGTTGAAAGCGGTTCAACAATTGGGCGAAGGGCTCAACTCTGTTTTCAGTTTCAATAGGAATTTAGGTGTCACAACAGCAACACAAACCCTCATGGAAGATCTTCACCTAAAGTTGATTCGAGCTTACCAGGCCATAGAGCTGCATTATATTGGGATGCCTGCGGCCGTTTATTAACACAAAAATAAACCAGCAGATTATTGCGAGCAGCCGAATGGACCGGTATTTTGCAACATGCTATCGGCATCCCTGTCGAGATTCAGAAGCGTAGATAGATGTATGCCACACTTACCTCTTCTGCGCCATGTCCTTGATAGATTGCGACGATCATTCGTCCAGTGTTACGACCCTCGAGCCCAGCACGATACAACTGCCGAATACCTGTCCCCTGCGTTCCGTTCAAGCGTATTTCCGTCAGCAAAGTGATGTCTCCCACTAATATCGTCTGAAATTCTGGTTGCGTATTTTGGATTGAGCTGATAGTTGGAGTCATGAACGAAGGAGACCAGCCTTCAGACTCCCCTCCCCTGCGTTTCGTACTGTAAAAATTGTTGACATTCCCGTGTACATCGGAATATACACTGTCCCCCAGACTGAGATGCGAGGCGTTGGAAGACATAGCGGGCAGGATTCTGTGTATAATATTGCTTGTTGTGGTACAATCGTACATATTGATGTCGCGCAAGCTAGTGTTGAAAGCAGCGGCATGACTACATAAGTGTCAATGAGCCATCAACGACTTGACTTACGGCGAAAGATCACCAAGTCCATCCGACAACGCGCTTTCCCCGCTGGGGGGGTGATCCTTCGGAAGCGGTGTCCAGTTCGTCGTCCACAGGCGATATTGAGGTGACTTCCGGCTTGCTTCCGGCACGGAATGAGGCCACAGATCCATCGATGGTGCGGGAAGAGGAAGGCAATAGAGGCGCAGAGATCGTTGCTTTGCTGCTATCTGCGTCGCGACCGCAGTTTAAACACCGGTTGAAATCATCTTCAAGCATAGAGTACTTGATCGGATTCAATCGAAAAATCGGATTGGAACGTCGTCGAATCCCATCCATGTTCACTGCGATTGTTTGTGATGTCTGTGGGCCCCACCAGTGCGTTCGCAAATCACCTAGTTTAGAGCCAAATAAATTGAGGATCGGCGTCGCGATAAGATCCCTCTACAGAACGCACCTGAGTACAGCGTGAAATTTCTGAGTAGCATCCCACTGTGGGTGTCAAAGCCCATGAATTTCACAGGGCTGGCCCATGAATTTCAAAATTCATGGGCTAATGCCATGAACTCGTTTTGACGTACTTTTCATTTCATATATTTTTTTCATCCATTTCTCATGGGATGTTCAAAAAGCCGGAATGTCACGAGTAAAGTCCATGAAAAAAATATGCAGAAATGCACTGAAATTCAGGAACTCCAGTACAGTGTATATATTTATTCTCCAATCTTCTCTGCACTTTTTTTTCAGTGTTGCCCACACCAGGGCATCCAGCAGAGTCAGTACGTTGCGAGACGCGGCCACTTTGGCGTAAGCCGGAGGCCCGCAGAATCAATGACGTCAGTGGTGACATCACGTACGTGACCAGTCTTTCTCTCCTTCTACCACGTCGTGGTTTGCTCAAAGATGTTTAGGGATGCAACGAACTAAGTACATCGGGCAACCCCCAGGCAATGGTGTGTCTCAAAGGTTCTATTTCAATTCTTTTGAATAACTCATTTTGCGAGATGCTAGAGCACACGAGACCGCGCCGATGTCGGTCTTCATACGCTCCTGCGCCAAACCGCCGCCCAGGTCTCCTTACCTCGACCGCCTCTTGTCCGGAAGGAGGTCGATCAGCATCCAGAAGTTGATTAGAATGCTCTCAGCGTACGTTACCTCCTCGTCACTATTGCATACCTTTTTTGACAGGCCATCCATCAGACCTGCGACGCTCTGGACGACGACGGCGCCAACGATGTCATCAATTCCGATGGTGCATAGAATCGTGATAAGGTCGACGAGTCTCTGGGAATAGAACCAAGCGTACAGTGCTGCAGGATGGGATCGTAGCAGGTATGAATAGCTGACTGTAATGAGAATACATGTAGAATAGTAATATATTTCATATTCTTTTTGCATGAATTGCATGAACATAAGCAGTGAACCTGATGAGCCCACAGAACAGTCATTACTTTAGTGGCTGTATTCCATGCGAAAAGTCCGGAAACGGACCCCATGGAATCTTTCGAAAACTATGTGAAACCAAACTGGGTCAAATTCACTAATTTGACACAAATTTCACTCACTTTCTGAATGGATGCCATACGAAATGTGCGTGGAAATTTATGTGAATTCCATGCGGTTCAACACCCACAGTGTCCGTACCGTGACAGTAAACGCGGATATAAAGGCACCATTATAATGTCCAAATTCGGGCAGCAAGAAGATGGTCAAACGGCGGGGTGCGAAGCCTCGATGCGCCGACAGCGATTTCCGGTGTCTCAGTTTTGAATATTTGCAGCAGATGAGCAGCAAGCGAAGAAGGTGGAATTGTCTGGTAGGGTGCCATTGAGGAGAATAGGCAGGCGCTCGGAAAACGTGAGGCAAAGCATCAGACAAATTCCCATAGGCGGGAACTTTGGAATAGAAAGGAAAGATGCCGTGTGAAAGTGAAAAGAAAGATCAATTGAGCGGGGATCTGTGAGGAGATCAAACGACCGCAGATGCACAGATGGATGGTGAAAGTGTGTACTGTCATTTACCTTCGGAATGCATTTTGGCACGGGTGAAAATTGCATAAAGGGAGAAAACCCGAGTACGCAGGTGTGTACTTCAGGGGCAGAAATTGGCGTTCCAGAACCAAGCCCAGAAACCAGCGAGATCGACATCAGTTTGACTCTGCAGCTAGTTGAGGGGTACTAACAATGCCTGTACGATGCCGCAGCTGTAGGGGAGGGGCGGAACAGAAAATCTAATTCTGTCACGGAAAAGGATGTGGGATGTACAGGTTAGGGTCCGCAGACTGCGCAGCGAGCAGAATGAAAGTGTGAATGCCCGAGTGAGGCGGCCGCTGGAATCCGTATGAAAGGATGCTGAGCATAGTGTTCACCGCATCCATAACCTTGCAGTCTACAGATCCCGGAAATTCCCTCCGCTTCGGTATACGACGAGGATGTTTCCCAGATCAGTCCCAGTGCAAGATTCAATCAGCTGGAAACAAATCCATCATAACATTTTCGTACATGTAGAACGTAAACTCATCAGCGACGAACAACGTGTCATATGTGTCCGATTATCCACTCTGGACATTGTTCTCCACGATCACCTTCAAAAACATACTTTCCAGGGTCGGTTTCTCCACCGTGTATTCCGGGAAATCGCCCTCATTCGCCAAAGTGCGGAAAAGCTCGGCTAACGCCAGGTTTGAGCTGGGTACCTCGAAGCGCGTGGCGAGATCCGGGACCATGCGGGCGCCAGAGATGCCGGCCATGAGCCGTTCCGCGCGGGCGACGTCCGCTTCTGTACGGCAGGTGAAATGCACCTCATACGTGGCGTAGCGGGAGGTAAGCGCTTCAGTGGTCCCAACGGCTAGGTACATCTCGTGAGCTCAAAGTCGAATGAGGGGGAAAACAAACTGACCTAGCAATCTCACGGCCAAGATACCTACCTTGGTCGCCAGAGCGGCGGCCTCTTCCATGGAGTCTGCAGATATTTAGATGAGCTGCATTCGCAGCAGGAACCCCCAACGTACGTGTTGTGATGACGAATGCCTTGGATTTCGCAACCGACCGAAGTAGGCCCCACAATTCGCGCTTCATTTTGGCATCGATGCCAGTCGAGAATTCATCTGTGAGGAGCGGTCAGATTTTATTACGGCTGTTGTGAACGAACGCGCCTATCAAAACGACCGGGGGATTTCCTACAGGACGATGAGTCAGCACGATGATGTGGGCGACAAAGGGATATTACCTATAAGGGCAATGGCAAGCGTGAGCTTGCGCTGATTCCCACCGGAAAGTTTGCTCGCAGGGCGATCCGTGTAGAGGTGCAGACCAGTCGTCAGAAGGAGCGAATCCACGCTGCTGCGCAACACCTCGCCCGACAAACCCTTCAGTCGGCCGTAGATAACCAGATGCTCACGAACGGACAACTGAGCGTCGACAGCGGAAAATTGTGGGCAGACTCCGAGGGAGATGCGCGCCTTCCGCGCGTCCGTTACGACGGAAGCCTTGTTAATGAAGACGTCCCCATGGTCCGGAATGACATTTCCGCCTTCGTAAGTCAGGACAGGGGAACACTAGGAATCAGAGAACGTACTCATCATATTTATTGAGGTGGTTTTTCCAGCACCATTGGGTCCAACCATGCAAAAGACGGTATCAGGAGCGACTCCGAAGGTGAGATTATCGACAGCGGTGTTTGATCCGTAAGCCTTGGTTGCCTCCAGAATTTGAAGCAGATTCTGAGGCTCCGATGCAGCAGCGGCCTCGAGGTCGACGTCTTCTTTCGAGGGCCTCTGGATTTCTGGTGATTCGATCTCTTGACGGGCTCTTCTCAGCCTCTGGAAGAGAACGGAGCCCGAGTCGACCCAGAACAAGATGGTCAACGCCATGGCCGACTGTACGACAAGATAAAGGATGGGACCGCCGAATTTGCTCAATCTGACCAGTCCCAGGGCAGATATATCATCCGCTTCCGATTTGCAAAGGAGTGAGAAGAGGTTGACTGATAGGATAGCTGCTCGTGTCTGCCGGACCATGAGTGACTGCAATGCACCGAATCAAGAGACCCACCAGGCTCGTAATCGGTGAAAGTAGCGAAAGCGTGAAATGCACGATTTGGATCAGGCCGTCTGCCTCATCCGGCCTTGCATAGGTCAATACAATCATAATCCCCCCAATATATAGCTGTTGAACTATGTCAGCGCGCACGGGGGAGTCATGTTGATAAACCATACCGCAAACGTGATGACTTGATATGCAGCCATCGCACCAAAAGCGGCGAGCGGTGAAAGTATCATAAGGGACATGCAGTACGCCACTAATATGCCCGCGATCCCGTAGAGGAACATCACCAGCCACTTCAAACACCATCAGCGGCTTGAATAAACCTGAAGCGGTAGCAAAACAGACAAACCAACAGCCCCAGGCCGAAAAATGCTGGCGTCAAGAAGGCGAAAAGGATTATGACGACGGTGGAGACGATGAGAACGGAGATGGAATCGAACATCAAATGGCCTAGCCAGAGGCCCATGGGATTTGATATTCCGTTGGAGAGTTGCATAGTCTTCACCTCGGACTGCCTTTCTTTGACGACATACAGCGTAAAGAATGCTGGATATATCCCCTGTGCGTGCTTTTGTCAAGGACTATAGATGAGGGAGTTGGAACAGCCCATCACACCATAACAATAGAAAAGAAAATCATCCAAGGCAGTGCCGTATTCTGGTTTCCTGCAAAAAGGAGATATATCAGCGATCAACAACTGCATCGGAAAGAATTCATACTGTACCTTTGGGCGGCTTCGGAAGTCGGTGGATCTGAGGTTTGATCAAAGTCGGGGGATTGGTGGCTTGCCCAGATGCATTCAACGCGCGATTCAACGCGACGTTCGTCACCAAGTTCAGCATACTCATGCCCATCACACCTGGCTGGGCCCCGAGCCCGGTACCTTCCCAGGCAAACAACGAAGTCCCCGTCGTCAAATCAATGGATACCCCGCCATTCCGAAGCCTCGAGCGATTGGTGCGGATGTTGTCGGTGAAGGCAGCATCATTCGGCAGGTCCGATATGTTTAACCACGACACACTTGATCCAAGCGTCGAAATGATGCCTGGGGGAGAGTCGAATATCGGCTCGCCACCGGGGATCTGATGAGTCCCGTCAGGCGAGAAATTTTTGAATATTACAGATGAGTTCGGGGCAAAGACCTCTGCGCTTGCGTCAAAGCTTCTGATCGCTTTCGCGCAGGAATGGGGCTGGTCTCCGGCAGGCTGAACAGAATGAACGAGAATGACAGCGCCAGCGACAGCGATCCCGATTCCGAGGAGGGGGGCCAACCAGCTGCGCCGGAAAATGAGCACCCGCTTGTAGAAAATGGTGAGGGATTGACGGAGTGGTGAGATTGGTTTGCCGTCTGCGAGATGCAGGATCGTGGCCGGGGTGTTGTGAACCTGAGGTCCAGGATGCAACTCCGTCATCGGTACCAGCTCATCCGCGGAGGTAGCGCGAGTCGCCGACTCCTCCACAGAGCCAGCGCTACTCATAGGCGCTGCGGGCACAGGCCCCGGATTCCTGGCCATCACATTGAGGAAAATATCCTCGATCGTCGCCCCGAGCACATCGTACGACACGATACCATACGCCGCCGACTGAGTGTCGAGCAAGGCGAGAACGCGCCCCACGATGGCCGGGTCCTGTGTCTCGAGATGGAATAACGGGCGCTGTGGCGAATCCAGCGACATCCGCGCGTTAGGCGCAATAGCGCGGATTTGACGAAGGAGTTCTGCAAGTGGAGCATTTTCGTCCATGGCAGGCGCCACGAGCGTTGCCTGTACTGTATACCCCTTTCCAAGGTCCTTCTTCAACGCCACGGGGGAATCCGACGCGACAAGCTTTCCTGGTGCTGCGAGAATGGCAATGTGGTCCGCTAACAGATCGGCCTGTGTAATAGAATATTAAGAGATGCGATTATCGGTTGAAGGCAAGGTTTCATACCTCATCAAGCAAGTGTGTGGTAAGCAGGACGGTGCGCTTCTGGCGGAGGGAAACCAATACTCGCCAAATTGCGCGCCGGGATAAGGGGTCCACGCCGGACGTGCACTAAATAGCGCTCAGTGAGGGCCAAGTGAAACCAAAAGCTACTTGCCTCGTCAACGAGCAGAACTAAATCGACGAATAATCAGTACTAAGACAGCCTCCCGCTGAAATGGTGCAACATACGTTTCGAGCCCCCAACGATTCCAATGGCAAGCTGCAGCTTGCGCTTCTGCCCACCAGACAGCGTGCTGGCGTTCGCATGAATTTTATGCTCCAAATCGCAGTCCTGTAAGAGCTGTTCCAGATCCTCATCCCCGACCGAGTGCGTCGACCATTTGACAGCCTGCCAGACCCGCAGCGTCTGCAGGCAGGAAAGCTCCGGGAAGAGCACATTTTTCTGCGGGACGATGCCGATGGTGCTTGGCGGGGGCCGAGATGCCCCGCCCTCAAAAGTCACGACACCGCGGGAGGGTCGGGTGAGACCGCCCAGGATGTCAAGGAATGTGGATTTTCCGGCACTGGAACGTGGTTGGGTGGTTAGGAACTTCTGTGAGCACACACGCATGGGTACATACCCGTTGGAGCCTAGTAGGACGAATATACCGGAGCGAGGTACGTTGATGGTGAGGTCCACGATCGCAGTGACTTGTTTGGATTTACGGTTAAAGAAAGAGTTGAACGTCTTGCCGAGTCCTTGAACGGACACGGCAAGGGTCGGGTCGATAGCGCGTGTCGTCTCCGGCTTGGTTCGTTTGCCGCAGCATCTCCACCGCGGGCCAAAGGAGGGTTCGGTCTGATACATGCGTCGCTCGAGCAGAAAAGTCAAGTACGGGTACAAGAATACATTGATCTGCGCTTCGTGAATTCAGAGAATAAACATTGAAGAGAAGAAGCTCAAAATGGCGATGACGAGGAGGGGTAGCAAGGTGAGACCACCTTGAGGATCTGGTTGGGTGGCGTCAGTGTGTATGCTGGCACCCTCGAATCCGTCGATTGTGCGAACAGCGAACATGTAGAACATGGGTGGGAATATGACCGTCAACACAGCGCACGCCGTCGTCCCCTCTACAATGGGCAGGAGAAGAGAGAAAAAATGCTCTCAATTGTGGGCACGGTAAAGATGGAGAGAGACGTACCAATCGGGGTTTGCACGACAATAACTGATAGTATCAGGGCAAGAAATGTCGAGACGATGGCCGCGAGCTGGCTTTTTCCAAACGGTACCGCAACGAACATGGCCCAGCTAGCCAGCGACAATCCACACAGAACGTTGATGAGCAGCAGCAACCAGAAGTTCGTGTGCGGCCATGTCTTGAAATGCGAGATAACACTAAGGATTACCCAGGACGGCAAATACGTGAGCGAGAAGAAGACGTGGATTGATCTGCAGATTTTCGTGGGTTAGAAAGAGGTTGAGATAAGTGAAGTGAACCCAGAGACGTACATGATACGGGCGGAGTCGAGCAGGCCCATGGCCTTCATGTGCGACGTAACCAGGCTTGCCCGCTCCCCAGACATGACGCCTGTCACCTGATAGGAAATTGAAATGAAGCAGAGGAAACTAGGCACAGCTCAGAATGTTGCCCTCCTTGCGGTATATGGTACTCACAAGACAAGGTGGAGGAAGGGAAGGAGACCTATCAAAAGCCTTTTGAAATCCACGATAAGAGGAGAAACATGTACTGTACCATCTAAATCGTCAACGCTCTGTTCTGCATTGGTAGTCATCGTAAACCCCCAATCCAGCGGAGTGGGGACAGCAACTCCGGTTCTTATCTCCATAATTGCCTAGGCATGCGCGTCAGATTGGTTCACGCAGAGATGGTGATGCCGCTTTGCGCACCTGGTCAACAGCCCATTGAAGCGGCATCACCCGCGTCTGGAAGTCCCCCGTGTGGTGCGACACGTCGATGCGATTGAGGCCATAGTCGGCGATAAGAGTATAATTGATGGGGGCCGACGCATTGTTACGGGGTAGGTCGTTGAAGACGATGCCGCCGTAACAAGTCGAGAACCCCCTAAAGTTCTGGGGGCATTGCGCAACCATCTACGACACATCCGGTCAGCGCAAGAACTCGAATGTGGCGGAACTCAGTAGACCTCAGCTGGTGTAGAAACCTTCCTGACTGCGTTCAGCTGAGAGGTCGAGAAGCCGGCGGTGATGCTGGCCATTATTTCAGACGGCGACGGATGGCTGTTCCCGTCGGTGGCGTCGACCCACATCAGGCTCCCCGCTCTGAACTCCTGCTTTAGTGAGCGCACGGGAGCAGGCTCGCCCAGGCCATACTATAACCGTAATCAACGGCCAGCGTGTGCAGGAGGATATACCACTCACATCGCCACGCCTCTTCAGGAACCCCCGGGACTCACCCAGGAAGATTCCGATTGCGACAGGGAGCACAATGCATCGTAGGAGGTTGACCTTGGTACAGCATCAGTGGGTGTCGATACGATGGCCAAAACACGTACTATCGGGTGGCGGCAAAACACTATCCAATTCTTGAGCAGCAGTGCGCGAAACTGCCTCCAGAAAAGTCCGGAAATCATTGCGAGATGAAGGGAGGTGCAGGGAAGCCACCGCACGACGGCCCGAAGCAGCCCGGGTTTATGGCATGAGGCGACAATCAGAAATTCAGCACGGCAATCATTGTCTCGTCAACTGACCTACTGCGCATTGGCTGCGCAGTGCGCGTAGTGCGCGAATCACTGAAAATATGTGTCTTGTACAAGATGAGCCTCCGTTTCGCTCCGGCATGCAGGAGCCCAAGACAAATGGAGTCATAAACATTGTTGAGGGCCAAAATTCAAAATATCCCCGAGTAAGTACTTAGAAAAACAGACGGGACGAGAGATGAACTTCAATCTCGTGTCGCTAACTATCTGAACGGAGAACCTGGGCCCAAGATAGGAATCTCGCTCCTGATTTTACTGCACATCCGCCAGCAGGCTTTTTTGGTGTCTAAGCATCTGCCAGCAAGCATTGATGTCAACCAGAATATAGGGCCATATGTGAATATAATAAACAGGCTACTACTCCACGGATTCTTGATCAAATCACTCAAACCAAAGGTGAAAACTGACCGGAATCACTCTCTTGATTTTACTGCACATCCGCCAGCAAGCATTGATGTCAACTCAGAATATATAAGGGTAATGATACTCAGCGGATTCTTGACCAAATCACTCAAACCAATAGTGAAAACTGGCCGGAATCACTCTCCTGATTTTACTGCACATCCGCCAGCAAGCTTTTCCGGTGTCTAAGCATCTGCCAGCAAGCATTGATGGCAACCAGAATATAGGGCCATATGTGAATATAATAAACAGGCTACTACTGCACGGATTCCTGATTAAATCAATCGGACAAAAAGTAGAAACTGATCAGATTCACTGTCCTGATTTTGTCCTGCTTTTTCTATACAGCCACCTGCAACATTTTCTGGTGTCTGGCTCACTACCTCTGGTGCTGCAAAGGGCCTGAATATAATGGATGGCAGCGGATTCTTGACCAAATCACTCAGACCAAAAGGGAAAACTCACCTGAATCACATCCACCAGCAAGCATTGATGGGGTGCGTTGCAGATAGAGCCCTCACGAATATAAAGAACGCTCCAGCACTGCACGGATTCTTGACCAAATCGCTGAAATGAAAAGTGGAATCCCGCTGGAATCACCTTCCAGATTTTGCTGCATGACCGCCAGCAAGCTTTTCCGATGTATAACACCCTGCCAGCAAGGAAAGGTGGGATTTCGGACCGTTTCGGCCGTAGCGGCGCCAATACAAGGCCAAATGTCCTGAGGGATCAATCGATATTGTTCCCCTGATTTTTCTGGACCCCCCCATATGAGTGCCAGCAAGCTTTTCCAGAACTTTCCCGATCGTCATTGCCCCCCCCCCCCCCCCCCCCCAACGACTGGAACATAGGGAAGAGTCAGTGGCACCACACTGATACAGCCGGACTAAGAACTGTCCCATTGACAAGACCCGGCCATTCTCGCGTGCGACGGCGGGCGATGGTGTCGCTGTCAGCACCAGTTGTTTCGAGTCGAGCGATTAAACGCCGCAATTGTCCCTGATAATTACGGGCGCATCTCATCGAAGTGGTGCGGCTCGGGCACAGTTGCAAGGGCCCCGTAGTCGAGCTTGTGCCAGATTTTATCGAGTGCTTCCGCTTCGAAGGTCTAGGTGACGGGTCAGTCGTCGCCTAGACCTTCACTGCACCATTCTCTTGGATGTTGAGCGTGATCGCGGTTGTGCACATTTGCTGTACGTCGGACTGCGTAAAGCCTCCCGCACGGTCGTCAAACACGGTTTTGGGAATTTTATTGTTGAGCTGGCAGAGAGAGAGAGAATGAACATTAGTGATCAAGTCTTCAAAATATTCAACGTACTCGGAAAGCGCAGAGGTATGTAGGGTCCGTTTCACCGACAAAGATGTGCTTTTCCATTGCAGCGAACTTTGCCTTGGCTTGCTGCGCTACTGCAGCTTCCGGCGCGATCTGGGCGGCTTGTTTGAGCGGTGGGCAGAGCTTCGCGTTGGTAACAAATGGCGCAGCAGTCGATGTCCTCGCGCCGCACTTGAGTGTGTCGGAGTTGAAAGCACAGGCCGTATTCTTGGCTAAAGAACGAAACAAGTTATTATCAAAAGGAAGCTTTAAGTGAATGTTTTGAGAAACTCACTGCAAGCAAGGCATGCACTGATGCCGTTACAGACCGATGCTGCTGGCTTGGCTACCGTCGGCTTCTTCGCTGGGACGGGCCTCGCCGCGGCCGGTTTTTTTGGCTGCGACAGGCTTCGCCGCGGCCGGTTTGGCTTTGACGGGAGCCTTGCCAATCTTTGCACGTATCGCAAGACTGTCAACACTACGGAGAAGTTAGGGTTAGCAGGGATAAGGTCATAATTTCAGCTGGTAAAACGTACTCTTGCTCAGCGATAGGCAATCCTGACACTGACAAGGAGGCAAAAAGAAGGCAGAGGATCGTAGTGAATTTCATGATGTGAATGGTAAAAGCACAGGAAAAATAAAGTTCAAACAATGGCGAGAGGAGAAAGAAGGGAAAAAGTGGGCGACTGGCGAAGAAGAAATAAAAGGAAAGAAAAGAACAGAAAAGGGGAAAGGTCGGAGCGACTGGCGCGATGAGGAAACACCCGCTTTGGACTGACCTTATAAACGAAATGCCAAAATTGCATAAGCGGTGTTCCATGGTACAGTGAAACGCGGGAGATGGCAAGTTTCAAGGCTAAAAATAGGGTCGGTGAAAGTGAGAGTACCGCCACCTTGACGCCATCTGCTACCATTAGCCTTCGCCGCCGGCGATCGTGACTACCGTCGGCTCGACGAAGATCTGACGCCAACAGACGCCCCTAGCACATAGTCAGCTTCCGCAAACGCCGCTCCGTTCGAAAGCTATGTTGGTGGTTTCAACCTTTCGTGCCGAGGTTTCGACTGGTGATGCCATCAAATCTTTCCTTGGATCAGCTCCTGACGTTTGTACCTCCGCGCAGCTCAGACTCTAACCACTATGACCACAATTTCCAGCTCCGGCGCAACCCCAATCGCCTACACGCATCCATACATCGTCTGCCACGAGGCGTCTAGCAAGGCTTTGAGCGTGTGGATATGCACCGGGGAACCCAAGCTGCACGCAACCCTCGAAGGAGAGGCGTCGAGCACCGTGCGATCATCGTACGTCGTTGCGCCGGATCGGATCGTCACACAGAGCGTAGATGGCACCGCAAGCACCATCCTGGTGCACTCCCTGCCAGATGGACAGCTTCTGGATGCACATGCGCTCGGATCGGGCGTGGTGTATATCTCCCAGAAAGGGCTGATCGCCAAGTGGGACGACGAGCGCGCAAAGTCGCAGGTGTACGGTCTTACAGAAAACGGCAAGTTTACCGCACTCGGTGATCTGTGCAGCCCTGTGGAGGCGCTGGACTCCCCCTCCGAATCCGATATCCCCCAAGGCGTCTATCTCACCGCAGAAGCTTTCATCCATTCGCAAGTACGCTACCCCGATCCCACCGTTCATCTCACTCGCCTATCGAGCGCTCCACCTCGACGAGCCAGCTTCGGTCTCACGCGCGCGCCGCCCGACGACATCCCCGGCGTCATCATGAACTCGATGCTTGTCGATGCAGTACCCATTTCTTCCTCCTCCTCCCCTTCGTTCGTGATGGCACACGTGGAGCAGGTGCTCGGGTTCAACGAGAATCATCCCAAAACTGCGCTGCGCTCGACGAACGCGCAGACGCTCGCACTCGGCTGGTGCACGTTGATCGACCAACAGACGGAGTGGCTGCGATACAGTGCGGCTACGGGTGCTGTGGTGGCTTACGGATGGATGGGGGTAGAAGAGGGCACAGGCGTCATCGTGCTGGACGCTACAACGGGAGCCGTGTTGCGCGCAGAGCCCATTGGAAAGCCGAAGGAGAAGTGCGGGGCACTCGGCGCGGGCGTGTACTGTGATTTGACGCCGGCTGGAGACGCGCTGGTGGTGGTATTCGGGGACGGGCAGCTCGCGGTTGCACCACTTGGGACTTTCGTGGCGAACGGGTTCGTGCGCGAGGGCGATAGTGGTTTGCTGGTGACCATCCCCTGCCCAGAGTTTGCGTTGTCGACACCGATGAATTCCAAGGAAAGGCGGTCGAAGGTGAATGGCGCGTGGGCATGGATAAAGCGTGCGTTCGTCGCAGACGGCGTCGTCGTCGTCGTTCCAAACAAAGGTTCAGATTTTGCAGTTTTGCGGTGGTGAACGATGTCAGAAAAGGCAAAGCGTACTTGTAGTATCTGTGTATCTCACCGCGGAAGTTTTTCACTCTGCAGTCCGCCCTTGCGAAAAACGGTCCATTACATACGCACTGGTCAATCAAATTCGAATCAGCTCACATGCCGGTTTAGTTGAATGACTCTCGCGGTCCCAATGTATCGGCATCAGCGAACATAAGTGACTGATGCCGAACATAAGTGAGTTTTGGAATACGTTGCAATTACTTCACTGTTCGTGAAACTCAAGTAAGTGGGTGTAATAATAGTCCGAATCAGTTCTGGATTACAAAGTTCGGGACGGCAGTAGTTCAACAGATACCCAAAGTCCACGCAGAATTTCCGAGCTTTACAGTTTGCTAGAGCTCTCCTGTAGCGCGGGGTATATGGGCGAGCCATAGGTACACGATATTCTTGAACTCCGTTGATGCCCTCAACCTTACAAACACAACATATGTAAGACATAATCTCGTCGTTGCCTCCGCACGTGTTCTTCCCCGTTCATTATCATGGCCCGGGTCGTCATCTCAATCCTTTCCTTCCTCTCGCTCCTCGGCGCGCGCGCAGGCGCAGCAAACGAGGAAAATGAGGAGGTAAGATAGGGTGGGTGGGGCAAGGTGTACGGAAGTGTGATGTGTTTCTAGCGAGCAGAACGATGGGAGGAGGTGCGAAACGTGCAGCATGGTGAGGCTGCGTGGAGATCCCGTTAGGGCCCTGTAAGTATTTCCCAGCCAATTAAAAGTGTGTATATATACTTGGTATATATACAGGCCGTATATATATCTGTATATAAATGCTGCACCTAAAATACCATTTTTTCGGCTTCCCCGTCCCAGCTTATTTCCCCCCCCACTCCGTGTGCCATTGCCACCAGAGTCGATGGCCGTGCTGGACCAATTCGAAAGGCTGGTGATTATTGGCACCGTCCACAGGTTTGTCCGTCAATAGATCCCTGAAAAACGGCAGTGCTATGTCCACACCATCACGCCGCAATGGAATCGCTGCTTCTACGTCCGAGTTGTCCAAATCCAAGTGGGATGGCTTCGGTAGTGCCCTCAGTAGGTGTGCAAGATACTTGAGCTCCTCGTCATAGTGAGCAACCCCAGACGGAGACATGGGTATTGTCGAAGGGCGAAACAAAATTTTTGCCGGCTTTGATTGCCGACGGGCCGTGGTCCCGACAGATTTAAAAACCGGGCATTTCCCAGAATCAATTAAAAACCAGTATATATACATCCACCAAATACAGGGCCCTAGATCCCGTGGTCCCGTGCATCGGCGGGAGAAGGTAGGACGGGGCAGGTGGGGCAGGGTGAATGGAAGTGTGATGTATCTCAACAGAAAGCAGCAGAAACAGTGACCTAAAAAGGTCCTGAGTTATCCGGTAACCCCGCCATGCCAAGGGTGATGGCAAGTCGCTCGTCAGACCGATTAAAACCGAAGTTGCCCAGTAATATGCGTAGACTGGCAAAGCTGGTGAACTTCACCAAACTCCACTGGAATTCCGCTGTGCATACAGTGTACTTCAGTTGCATGTCCTCACATCCAGTCATTTCCACTGGATCTTTGCATATCTACTGAACTGCACTGTACCCCTCCGTTACAACCATTCAGAAATAAATTGTTGGCTTCCATTTAACATATGCTCTACATTTGCTCCACATGCATTGGATTCTGACAAATATCCAGTGCAATCCAGTATATCCATGGCAGAAATCCACTGAGTTTGACAACATTTTGGGTCCGGCTGTGTAATCCTACCTACATAGTACCTACCATAAATTCCGTTGTATTTCCTTCATAGACACACTATATATTGCGGGATTTCCACCAAATTTTGTTGAACTACACAGCTACAACCACTTAATCATGAAGGACATACACAGGAGTTTGTTGGACATTTACTGGATTTCACTGTACCCCGAGCATAAATACACTGGATCTGATGGCAAATCCACTGAAGTCACTGTAGTTCTAGTCTCTCCTAGACAGACACTACAACCGTTGAAGTTCATACCTCGCATGTTGTACTGTAGTTCAGGAAGAGGTCACAACACTTTAATCAGTGCTCTTCACTTTCTCCCCGAACTCAGCAGTAAGCTCCTTCTCCTCCTTCACCACTCATTTCTCCACCAGCTCCTTGTTAGAGGAACATTAAAATGTGGAAGGTGAAGTCCTGGATATCCACTGAAATTCATCATGTGCTCTGTTTTATCCCCTCTGACTTTTAAATCATGAAAATCCAGCGGAATCCACTGAATTCATCCCGTACTTACAGTGCAATCCACTGGATGCAGTGATAAATCCATTGGATTCTCGTGGCAGTACAAGGGGCATCACTGATCCCCATTATCTTATTCATCATATCCATCATATCGCACTGAATACCGGTGACAGTGGATGTTCGCCGTGCCGAGCGGTAAAGCCTCGGCAATCTGAAGCTATTTCCGGCGAAGTCGAACCCTCCTAATGACCGATTTATCTTCAAGAGCGCTTCCGAGCGTCCTCCAAATTCTTCCACTCTCCTCAGATCCGGGAAGGGCGGTAGATTCTGGATCCGATACCACACAGCCTTGGTACCAGTCATCCAAATTTTCATTGACGGATTGGTGCGCTTTCCAGCGTCTTCTCTGGCTTGACTCCCGTGTTCCTCATAATTTGCTGTGATGTCGCGTTCTTGGCTGTTCTTGATGAGTGAAGGTCCTGAAAGAAGCATAGATGTTTATCACCTCGATTTCCCGCGTCCATCGAGATTGCTGTCAACTCTCGGCAAGATCAAGGCAAGATGCACTTCAGTTCACTGGCACCAGCAATACCCACTCAGTTTGGTACACGACTCACAGCATCTTGTCGCTCTGGATACTCATACCCATGCTCCAAAAACGCATCCCGCGGGCTTTCATTCTATTCCCTGCGGCAGTGCACCATATTATGTGGCCCATCCGTTACCCCTCATTTGCTCAAAGTGATTTCTGCTCATCTCTTCCAGGATAGTGAGATATTTTCTTGTAGAGGTCGTGTGCAACCACAGCTGTCTTAAATCCATTGAGCTTCATTTGGGGTCGGGATAACAGATACTCGGCAAGTCAGTGGTGCATGCAAGGACCCCTGATAATAAGTGGGAAGGCCTGATTTTGATTCCCACAAATTTTCGGGACAAATTTTCGACAAAGTGTCGTGATTTGGACAGGCCTAGAACCAAAAATGGGTAAAAAAATGTCCGGATTTCCCGACAGGCCCCATTTTATTTCCCGAAATAGCCTATTTCTGAATTTTTCTAGGCCTATTTGGACCAGGCCTAAACACCTCCAGAGACCATCAACAACCTTGTCACCGTGGCGTATGGAAGCCAATCGTGGGAACGGCCGACGCGTTCGTTATTGACGAATAGGATTTAGGCTGCCTTGGCGAATACGGTACTTACTTCAAGCTAAAGTAGCCTCACCTTCATACCTAATTGTTAAGTACTACGCATCACTTCCAGTACCGCAATTTAATTGCCCCCATTGGAGTTGATACAACTATTATCGTACAGAGAACGTATCGAATCTCTTTACACATCAAGCTGGCCATTCCAACAACTCTCGAATAAACATCGTGGTGTCCTGAGCTCGCATCAACGCTTCTCCCACAAGGACAGCATGGACACTCTGCTCTTTGTAGACGCGCACGTCCTGGAGTCCCGAGATACCCGACAATGCACACAGAATGACATCCTTCTCCTTCACCAGATCAACTAGTTTGGTTATTGTCCCCAGATCGACTTCGAAGGAATGCAAGCTCCTGTTATTGACATCAATGACCTTTGCCCCGAGCTCCAATTCTCTCATCATCCCTGTCTGGTTCTTCACCTCAACCTAGGGTTAACGGTTCCATACTCAAAGAGCACGAGTACTTGTAGAGTGCCGTCAGCTGCTCGTGGGTCAACATAGCCACACTCAGCAGCACGGTGTCAGCGCCATGCAGCCGGGCTTCTACGATCTGATACTCTTCAAAGATGAACTCCTTGCGCAAGATGGCAGGGCGATTTGGTGTCTGATCGACAGCCTGCCTGACGAGGTGCATGTCAAGGAGAGATCCTTTGAACCAGGTCGGCTCGGTAAGGACTGAGATGACAGAAGCGCCTGCCTCGGCGTATTTGAGCGCCTGTTGGGCAGGGTTCGTGTCCGGGCCCTAGGAGTATTGGCGGCTCCTGAACAGAGCTTGTGGCAAGAATTGTTTTCGCTCGCTCCCCCCTCCCCTAGGTTATTATAATAGAGCCTCTTTCGTCGGTATCCTACACCGCGTCGGATATGCCTTTATTTCCGGATTTCTCGCGATCTAGTTCTCCCGCTTCCGGCCACGAATTTGATCTACCTTCTTGTCCGACGAGCTCAATGTCGGTTATCGAAATTCATGACTCTGATTCAGGCAATGTCGAATCACTAGGCGACGCAATCATCTGCCCGTTCTGCAACCTAAATTGGAACATCATCCGATTTCGCTGGCTGCTCATATTCCAACCGAGTCTGTTGCTCCCAAGGTCACCAACAAGCGAAAGGGAAAAGCGACACCCGAACAAATATCTATCACTCGCCAACTGAAAGTAGATGAAATTATTCATCTCACCTCTGTCCCCCCGACATTTGATGTCCCCCATAATTTTGCTGCCATCCTCCTTGACCTTTCGGGCCTGTCCAACTTGCTAATGAAGGATGGCAAAACTGTACCTGTAGACAAATTTATACGAGCACAGGTATGTTGTACTATTCCATCAACCCCAATTGATCTTGACCTCCACCTTCTTGCCTAGTATCAGGAGTCCTGGGATGGATCTCTCTTGGAATAGCTTGATGATCTAGGGGTGCTGCCGCAGCACAAGAAGCACACGTGAATGTTGTGAGAGCTTCGGAAGAAGTCTGTTCACGAAATAAGTTGATAATCTTGTTTTTCAGCGATTGAGGGACGAGCTGAGGCCATAATTCACGAATCTGTTTGGTTGCTCATTGAACCGAGCCAGTTTGTCTGTTTTTTCCTGCTGTTCACGTTGGACGTGTTTTCCCTTCCGTAGAATAAAGATATATTCGCGCAGCTTTTGCCGAGCGTTCGGACCGGATCGGACTGCTCATGCTTGGTCTCCAACATAGTGAGAATCCGCCGCATCGCATTAGCAGGAGTATTACTCTAGGAGTATTACTATAGGTGTTCAGGGGTAGAGTTCCGAATGTGCACAGCCCTGTGGCGTATCTGCATCTGCTTCAGCGTCATTGAGGCAGGACACTCTCTTCCAATATCTATCAACCTGATTATCTATCTCACTCTTCGCCCAACCTTTTCGCAGACGACGGTTTCATAATAGGGGCGGTCAGAGAGGCGATTCTTATCAACAATTCTCAGGGCGATTCTCGGTGATAAAAACGTGAGAGAGTTCAGTGCGTCAAGGAAGAGGTTTATGTGAGCGGTGTTTGGTTTTTGGTCCGTTCCAGCATGACAAGGTTTCGAGACGATCCTTGGGTTATCAGTAACTGAAGTCCGAGACAAAAAAAAACTCAGCATGCCAGGAAGCCGAATACGCGTTGATAATTAAATTGGAACCAAGATTTAATATGGGGCAGTCAGAGTATTGATTCTGTGGCGATTCTGAGGCGATTCTAATGTCGATTCTGATGTCGATTCTGGACAAATTTAATTCCAAAGAATCGTAATCGCCTTAGAATCGTCGCAGAAACGCCTCCAGAGCTTCTACACGATTACAAGCGATTCTCATGACGGCGATTCTGACATTCTGTGAGAAAAAAAAAAAGGCCTTCACGCCTATAATCAGCGGTCCTCCCATAGGGCGTGAAACAGCAGAATTGGAACTAATTAGGCCTTGCGTATGACCATATGCAAGGCCTAACTAGCAGGTATATGTGGGACTGTCAGGTGGTTGCACTGATAATCATCTTGGTTAGACTTGTTGGGCTCTTTTTTTGGTATCTGATCATAACCGTTCTTAATTTTATCATACCTACCGCGATCTTGACATTCAAATGTACTGTTCGGAACCGAATGCCCGGCTGTGCTTAACCATTCACAATGCTAGGATTCAGTCTTTAACTTCACGTTGGTTCCTCCTCAATTCGCGACTCTGAACTGGGTCAGGTCAGAACACAATTTATCATGCATACTGGTTCATTAAAATTTTTTCTTATATATGCTACAGGTGAGTTGCAGTTTGGATAGAACATATTATTCTCGCGTTTCCTCCGTTCACTCTTGGCATCCCTCATATGAGTTCCCCCGCGGCAAACTCACGGGAGTGTCTTCTCCGGAATGTATTGGATTTACCCGGTCATCCCTGGCATTTCCCACTGTCATGATAGGTAACGCTGCAATAGTAGTGTCCACAGACACCACGACAGCCTTCGAGGTATTGCCGCTATCAGAACCAAACCACACTAAATGCATACACCGAGATCAGGCATCACGATTGTTTTATTATTACTTTTCGTGGGATTCTTTCGAGGCATATATTAAATGTCTTTTGCGCCAAGTCCTCTGTCCCTCCGACGACCTCTTGAACGCCATGTTCCTGGTTACAACCCTACAAGACGGTTCTACCATTACAGTATTGTCAATATCTTTTTGCTGAGGTGCGACATTTTATCGTGACTTGTCATACATAGGTCAGGACCAGAGGTACGTTTTATCAGACTCTTTTTTCTGTCTCCATACCAAAGTTCTGTAGATTGTCGGATATCTGTTGAATTGGGGCCTGTTTGGTTCATTGACTGTTCAGCTATGTACGACATTTCCGGATTAATTTTCTCTATTGACACGCTGATCAGACTTGTACTATCGAGCCTTCCCACATGACCGACTGGTCAACAAATGGCTCGTCTATACCGTCTACACCATTGAGTTTGTCCAGACAATGTTGATCACCTATGCTGCATTCTCAACTTTCGGATATGGCTTCGGTGACCCTGCCGCCTTGCGAGATTTGCGTTTGGAGTGGTTGACTGTTCCTGTCATGAGTGGATGCGGTACGATATGCAATCACGCTTGTACATTCATTCCGATCCCTCGCGCCGTTCCACAGTTTCCTTCATTGGTCAATCCTTTTATGCCTACCGTCTCTACGTGTTGTCGAAGTCCCCATGGCTTCCCGTCTTCTGTGTAGTGGTACGTGGAACCCTTAATTCATTATCTGGTCTTAGTTAATGTTGCTAGTAGATTGCACTCTTGAGTACCATTGCTTCTTTTGTCACTGGGAGCTTTGCATTCAAAGGTAGGAAAACTTGGTTGTTCCGAAGGGTTAGCTGGAACATCTACAGCCGGAAGCAATCTATCCGTTCTGGCAACTCCCAGAAAGATAGCGTCTGGGGTACGTAACAGAACAAGTGCTGTTGTTTTGCTGATGCTGTTCCAAGGTGTGGCTTGGCACTTCTGCTTTGAACGACATCATAATCACTATTTGTTTGGCATACTATGTGAGGCTCGACTTACTGTCCTTTCATTTGCGCCTGACGTAGGTTCAAGCTGTGGAAGCATGACAGTCGATTTCGGCACACCCATGCTTTAATTGTCAAGCTGATTCGATTAACCATCGAGACCGGATCTGTGACCGGTAGCGTGCCCTTTCCTCGGCCATGATAATGACTTATCACTTCTCGCTAGCCTTGGTAGCCATCATAGATTTCGTTCTCTTGCTCGGCTTCCCCGGTAAACACTACTTTATCGCTGCAGGGATCATCCTGCCCAAGCTCTATGCAAACTCTATGTTTGCCGTCCTGAATTCAAGGTTCCAAATCGTAGGTGGAAGAGGATACTCCTCTTCTGGGAACATCATGTCGGGCTCCAGTTTCATCCGAAATGCTGGAAATGGAGGGCCAGACACTCATCCTGGTCCGGCCCCGGTTGTTTCCATTCGTAAGGAGGTATTTGAGGACAGAGAGCTGGATGATCTTGTGAGCAAAACCAACATGATTGTATGTTTGCTATTGCACTTCAGTTAATAGGAAAGGACTGAAGTCCAACAGGGGCTCCGCAGCGGCACTACCGTATGAAGGCCAATCTCCTTCCCGATTTTCTTCCTTTCTGCTTGTAGCAATTGAACGCTTTTTGTCGCTGAGGTTATTTGTGTTCATATTTCAGCTCAGTCGTGGAATCAGATTTATTAAAAGTTTCGGTGTTACCTTTCTGGTGTTTCAATTAAACTATCCCAATGGGTTCGGAGCACGAGTTAGTTACCTTACGCAAGCACTTCCCTCTCTTGGCACAGTGGCGTTTAACCGACCCGACCCAATTGGATTTTGTTGACGATTCCAGTCTTCGGCTTTCAGCGCCTCATTTCGATCGTGCGCGTTAAGTGAGCCTGCGGACCAACGCGTTAAGCCCGCTGACTGAGAGAATGATCTGATGTCTTTACTTGTCTCCGACACTCTGAAGCATTTTTTCAGTCTCTAGATATGTCACCGTCATAACTGCCTGTCAAGGGATGGGTTTGATTTCTAACTCATCGACAAGATGGATTTGTTGTTATTCGGTGAAGAAGAGAAAGATGGTCCAAGCGAGGACCGGGGAACGTATTCGGTCGTACTGAACCCTAAGACGAAGCCTAAAAGGAGAAATATATAGTCAATGTATAATAATGGAGTATGCGTGAAGGAGGGAATGAATATCGATGGGGAAACTCAGCGTAGGTGCGCAAGGGCTCGGAGGGACTCGGGAACTCGAAGACTCAGTGGCTATTGCAGAGCAAGATGAGGGTAAGAAGCAAGAGGCAAAAGCCCCTATATGTTGCTTGGTAACTAAATATAAAGTCCATCGGGTTGGCTGCAACGCGTACTCATGCGCCACCAGAGCCCTCAATGTACATGCAACACATAGGTAGGTAGAACTAACTAAGAGTCCGTGGAATATATATCAGAAGACAAAACCCATCCGCTAACTCACTTCACTGCGTTTCAACCAGAAACTGCGCAATTACGGAATAGGGAGAGAACTCTGCCACCTCAGCGCGTTGAATGGTTGCCCAGTCCATCAACACCTCGATCCCCAGCGCAGCCCGAGCCGAACACGTCATAAAATGAGGATTGCAGAGAGAAATGTGGGAATGATGGGATAAAATATAATAGGTTATGAGGGATGAACGGAGAGGTAAGGAGGAAAATGGTCCAGGTAGAATGGGATGATGGAGTGTAAGGTAATTAATGAAAATACTGAGTGCGCACCATACACCGTATCCAACAAAATAGCGGTCGATTCTCAATTGATCGCAAGAGAGCCGCGGTCACGTGGTTGTGATGGCTGTGCGATGTAATGCGCATTGACGCGTCTGGCAGTCGCGCTCCAAAGCATGAGCCTAAATATGATGTAAGGAAGAAATAGTGAGTAGTTCAGGAATATGATGATGATGGAGAATAGAAGTGGATGATAACTCCCGTGATGGATCGCGTGTGTAACGGACGATACCCGCCGTGTCGACGAGGAAGCCGTAAGGCACTTCCACATCGGGTTTGCAAACAGCAAATTTCATTCATGTCAAACCGAGCTGAATCGAAACAATGATAACTAGCCCATCTGTCATATAGAAATTTGTCTCCTCAAACATATGTGATGGTGTTCGTGCAGGTGCCTTAATGTAGAGTCAAATTAATTGACTGTTCAACAACAAAGACTTACCGATATTTTCGGTCCCAACCTGCAACGAAGGACGAGTCAGAACCCATAAAAGTGTTTGTCAAGGGAGTACCTCGACCACATCCCCGTTCGTCAGCCATTGAGGGTCAGTCTTGCCCAAATTCACTCCGCTCGGGGTCCCAGTGAAGATGATATCGCCACTTCAATCCAATCAGAAGCAAGCATAGCACATTTCGGGCGAGGAACGCACGGGAGGAGAGTAATCCCCATGCTGAAGAACGATACGAGTTGCGCAACACCAAAAATCATGCTCGCGGTCGTATCATTTTGCTTCAAAACCCCGTTGACTTTTGTCCACAGATGAAGGTTTTGCGGATGTTTGATGATATTTGTCGACACTATCGCGGGACCCCATGGTGCCTGGAAATCATCAGCCGGCTTTCTACTCTCTGCCACAGGGAATTACCCAGCCGTCTGCGCCCTTTCCCATCGAGAACTGCGGCTGCGGCTGACCACCGCGGTCAATCTGCCACCCGCGATGACTCACATCATGGCCCGCTGTCATCCCGCTTAATAATGTGGCGGGATAGAGTATTACATACCAGCATATCCCAGGATATGATCCAGCGCTACTTCCTCCGAGATATTGAAGGCTTTCTTCTTAATGACGACTACCAGCTCTGTCTCATAATCCATGGTGGATGTGAAGTTGGTCTGGTTTTGGTATCCTGCCGTCACAGGGATTGGGCCAGTCGGCGTGTTGAGCGATGTCCAGGGTTTGTAAAACAAATCTAGGCTCGATTGAGAAATAGAGGGACAAGGGAAAGGGTGTAAACAGACCGGAAATGACGGAATTGTAATATTAGCGTTTAAAAATGGTTAATAGATCAAAGGTCACAGGCAACAGAAACTCGACATATCTCGTTCGCATGGGAAGCGTAATTGAATCCAACACATCGAACCTAGTCTCTCCCGTAAGACTTGTGCCAAGTCAATGACACACAGATTTTACCGTGCGGGTCTTTTCTGGAGCTAAAGGCGCAAGAAGGGTCTTAACTTTCTGTATACCACACAATTAGAACGGCTCTAGTCAACCGGGAGTTGGAGTCCACCTTCACTTGATTGGTGATTTGGAAAGCACCTAGGATGTCGCCGGTGATAACCTTCGCCTGTTTAGTGTACGCCGCATCGGTAGTACCGGGTGGAAGGATCGCGTCGCCGGTGTACTCTTTCCCATCCGTCGCAATGAAGCGCACGAAGCGCTGCGCCGTCGCGGACAGAACGAGGCCAAGCAGCCAGATCGCAGTTCTGGGGCGCATTTGGTACTTGCAGAAACTTGCAACAGAGCTGCATTAAATAGCGACTCGTGGGAGTACAAAATGAGGCCATGGCAACTGAGACCGTTGGGTGGTCGTGTAATGCCTTTTTGGGGATAGCGATGTTCAGAATTAAGAACGACTAGCGTGGGGGGACGTTGGGGAATCAGGTACCGCTTCTTGACCTCCCGTGGTTCTTTGGCATTAATGCGACGTTCTGTGCCTGTGACTACAGTCTGGAATTGCTTGTCTAGATCTTCTAGATATGGATTGGTATTCTGTGCAGATAAATACATTTTATTTTTACTCGGACTTTCTTCCAGATTTCCGAGAATGACTCGCGTTGTTCAAGGTTCACGTAGTCCCTGGAATTGGGGCGGAGTGTCCACAGCCCTACCAGAAGCTGTTTTGGTTTCAAATTAAGACTGGTACGAAATCTGCTTCCAAGGAAGTGCCCTCTGAGCTCAACATTGCCTCTTGCTTCCTGACCTTATTACCCATTTCCCGCGATGCCACGGGTTATTGAAGTATCATTGATCAAAGCAGGTTTCAACCCGACAGGACCACCCAGTATTCCAATTTGAGCGTCCGTCCCACAGCGTCGGGGCAACTGTATTTCCTCGCCATGTTTCCTGTATTGAATTCGGCTCAATTTTTTTACGCTTACATCAAACATTTTTCAGAAATGAAGTAGGGTGCATTGTTCTTACAGTTGGTTGAATTTCACAGAAAGATTGCCAGATGTGGTTACTAGTCCGCTAAGGTCAATGTCATTATTGTTTTATTCCTTACCTCAATCCTCAATCCTGCCAGGATTCAACCGCTACCTTTGTTCGGGTAATTCTACAGGTTTGACAGGCGCCGAACTCGGTGGCGCCGTGGTATGCATTGTTGAGTGAGCTTCCTGATTGCAATGGTCAATTGTGCTCACTATTATGTACTGTTAATCATCTTGATCAGATGCGTGTTGGGTTCTCCGGTGGTACTTGAATTCTGAGCTTGCCTCAGTTTGCCGTCTAGACCCCGACTTGACTCTTAGAGGGACTGTGTGGAGCCGAAGTCACCAGGATTCAGTCTTCAACTTCAAGTTGATGTATTCTCTCGAGTCTCTAAGCCAGCTTGCGCTTCACTCACTTTGGGCAAGACACAGCCTCTGGGGTGTATATCTCATACTGTTTCCCGGTTCCTCAGGAATTTTCTGTCCATTGGGACCCCGCACTTCGGTTTTCTCCGGGCATCCTGTGAGGAAAGGGTTCGCCACGGCAAACCCACGGGTGCCAAGCCGCAAAATGTATTCTCGTTCTATCCATTAATCTATTCTTATGACTGCCGCTTGGCGTCCCCACGTTTCCATTTCTAGGGCTGTGTAAGAAACGTTGTGTCAAATAACAAGACGTTTCTCACAGTGTTAGTCAATCGCATAGTGACACTGACAGGCGACGAGTGCTGAGTCGATTGCTAGAACTCCCATCAGATCTAGCCCCATTTGGATTCGGCCCACCTCCCAAACGATACCCACATCCACAGGTAGTTGAAAACCTCGTCAAATAAGTGAAGTGGCTCTCCAAGAATGCTCCATTTCGGTAAATCCACCATATGTTTTTTTTTTTCTCTCTTGGAAAACCTCAGTCGTATGTTTTTCCCCTGCACCAATATGTTGCAACTTTCACGTAAACAATTTAAAAAAGACATTTGTTTTCATGGGCCCAAGCCTGTTGTAGAAAAATGTAATCCAGGCCAATCTTACAAAAAAACTATTGATACCTGAATCTGGGAACTACAAAATAAATTTGTAACAGAAAAACAAAACAACCATTTTGAGTTTTTTGATCGTTAACAGGTGCTCTTACCACCACATTCTCGAACAGGTTTTGGATGCTCTACACCCTCCCAAAATATCTCATCCTCATACCCAGTCCCGATTTCGCAAAATACCTCCCAAAAATAGCAGTTTCTGAACCTACGCTGGAAAATGGCCTAAAACACTTGCACATTGGGGTCGAAAATGGACTGCGCTCCGGTCGCCTGATCAGTTCAACGATCAATTAGGTCGATTCTCCACATTGAATACACCTCCGATCCAATTCCCACCCCAAACGCACAATTATAGGGTTCCCCGCAGACTCGCAGTGAAATCTTTGAGTGAGTTTGAAAAATCACAATTACGCTGTTCTAAGAAGTGATATTGCGCTGGGAAAAGGTTGCTTCACCTCGCGTTTTCTATACAATGGAGCGACGTTGAATGCGGTCATTTTGAGGTCCTATTATGAATCTGTCACGCTGTCACAAGTGATTCACACCTACGTAGGCAGCAACCCCGATATATGCCTGACGTGTTCAATGACCTATATGCCCTTGAGATCGCCCCTACGCAGCACCTACCTCCTAACTCTTTAGCCGTCGCCGGCTATATCCCCGGCGTCTGGCCGAACTACACGCCACCTACCTCCCGACTCGTCCCGCCATCCCGACCTAGTCCGGCGCTAACGACCCACTTCCGCCTACCTAGCCTGCCAATATGCTTTCTAATGCACCTACGGCCCACCTACGTGCCGATTCAACCCGCCCTACCCCATGCGACGCGCCCGACTGTCCCGACGCCTACCGTGAACTACCCGCCATCCAACCTAACGCCCCTAGTTGCTTCGGCCTTTGCCGGCATCAAAACCGATTCCCGCCTACTCTTTCTCTACCTACGCGCCTCCAACCCTCCTCACCCCGCCTACTTTACCGCTACCCCCGAACGTTGGCTTTTGTAGACTGCTTAGTGACGACTCCACACAGAAATACAATGCGAGGGATATGTCATCTCAAAAACATAGTGAAACCCTCTGGACTACTCAGCTGCAGGTCAGTCCCTATGTATTTTATTCTTCGGATAGGGGGGGGGGGGGGGGGGTCCCTTTATTTTTGGGGCTAGGAGGTAATCCATATGTCGAAATGGTAAAAGAGGTAACCCCCTATGTCGATTTGAATGGAAAAACACAGTATCGCGTTTACAGTGCGTTTCGTTCTTTGCTCTCATTTCCCGCTACCCATTCGCCATCCTAGTGGATGTTCACGCTGTGACCGATTGCCCGTTGAAATAATCAAAGGAAGAAGTTCGAGACCTACCCGAGTGGGATCTAATCAAGCAATCGCTGGCCCGACGGCAGGGAAAGTTGCTCTGGAAAGCATCATCCGCACTTCAGCGGCGCACGTCTTTTCCAGATACAGTAATTGTCGTTCAGACTCTCGTGATTGTTCGGTTACATCTCGCGCCAGCCCGACCTCACTCTCCAAGCTCTCGCTCTCATTCGTGATCGGAGAAAGTGTTCCTGTTGGTACGCGCCATATGCCTCTCCAGGAAATTTGTGAGTACCTCTTCTTCCAAAGTAGTCAATCGCAGCGAGTATTTGTTCTCGAAAAGCTGACTGTTTTCTAGGAACGCTGGGGTTCCTGGGATAGACTATCTGCGACAACGGGTTATCGTATATAGTATATGTCTGGATTTCCTTCAATCCAAAGCCACACTAGTCCAAATTTGCTCAGGGCTTCCAGTGAGCGGTTCAAAAATAATCTAGGAAACATAATGAGTTGGGCTCTTTCTGGTTCTCCGATCTTACCGGGGCGTGATTGAATTGGCCACTCCCTTGCGTTGAGGTGAGCGTAATCTCAGTCCCAACGAGGTTGTCCACCAGACTGAATTTAATCAACAGCAATACGCAATACAAAATGAGGCAAGACATACGTCACGGAATTGGCATCGACCGGGACGCAAGTAATATTGAATCCGAAGCCGGTATTGCCAGCTGTAAAGGCCTGTCCGCCCGAGTCGTTGACCAGGACAAGCTGACCACCAGGCTGGCTCAGGCCTGAGACCAGGACACTGCCGTGGTTGACCGGCGCAAGCGACCACTGCATAACGATGTCAACCATGTGTGAATCGCTAGATATCCAAGTCGAACAAACCGTTTGCCAGGGCTCGGCGGGGAGCCTGACTTGGCACACATCGCTAATGATAGGAACGAAGGGCTTGGAAACGCTGATATCGACGGTAAGGCACTGGGCTTGAAAATCCATGAGAAAGAAGCTGCCAGTCGTCGGGATGGTGCAGGGAACAGACATTGTGCGTTGGAAAAGTTCGTTCAACTTTTGCTGGCGGTCAGAATTGATTCACTCGGCCTTTTATACGGGCGTAGAAGCTGGGCAGATTGTTCCGCTCTCAGTGGAACGCGAGGTGATTCTTCTCTGGACATCGCGCTACGTCCAAAATTGGAGTGGGGTTATGCAGCTGGCTACCGTTCACCCATCCAATGAATGATTCAGTCGAGATTTAGATGTAACTGCGCCGAGCAGGTCGCTTCCGGACCGCAGACATCATATGTAGATATGCATAGAAGTTGGGAAGAAGCGTGCAGTCGAACGCACGGTGGTCCGGCCCTGGTAGCCGAAGCCCTATGTCCGAGGTTGGATACTAAAGTGGCGAATCGAGGAGTTTGATAGAAAACAACGCATACAAAATTGAATGACAACTGCGAAGCAATTCACCTAATGGGAATAAACTTCAGAATCAAGAATGACTCAGGGCCAAAGTGCCAAACCTGTCATGCCACTTTGTGGACGCATTCTATGGCCGCTGAGTCGCCGCGAAGTATACTCGAGGACAATTTCGAGCTTGCAAACTTTCCTTGCAAGTCGGAAGGTGGATTCTTCAATTAGATCTGTGATATATATATATATATATATTCCACTAATACCAGGGCCGACATGTCCACGGCACACTGATGCCTTTGGAAAGACGAATCCGGCTTCAACTCTTTGACCTAACCCCACCCACTGCGTAAATCAGACCAACGATTAACCGTTGATGCGTGCCTCCCTATTTTTCTTCGCCCCTCACCTGTCTCTCGCAGGATTTTTATACCCTTCGCTACCTTAGCTTCCGATGATCTCGTGGGGCAGGTACCGAACTCGCAGAAGGACGCTATAACTGGATGCTCGTGCCTTGCATGTTGTACCGAACTTGACTAGAACCCCCCGTGGCACGCGGAACGTCCTTTCCGACCTCTCCACACCTCTAAATATACATACATACTCAAATAGAATTGAAATAGGAAGCGCCAAACGTGTACACACGGAATCAGGACATCTGCTCAAGATATGAAGCACGTACTCTGCACATACAAAGGCGGACTGACAACGCTTTAAGATCCAGCGAAAGTTGAACCAGCACCTCCTTCGCACAATGTCGTGCGTCTCCAGTAGTGTTATGCTCATTGACTTCCAAGGCCACATCCTCGACCTGGCTGGCAGCGTCATCATCAGTTTCACGCGAAACACCCCCGCGACTGCAAACCAAGCGGTTTGTTCGATGTTCGTTAAGTTGATCATCATTAACATTGGTTCAACAGTAGGTTTTTCTGTCAATCGTTCCCGGCACTTTTAGTGTGGTCTTCCGGAGATATTAAATTCATTTCCTACGACACTTCGAACCCAAGCCCGCTCTTCATGCAAGCCATTGGGAGCACAACCAGCCCGATCACTTTCGATGTGAATTGCCTCAGCTCCACCACTGGGACGCACGTCTTTGACGGGGATCCCAAGTAATTGCGCTGATTGAATTCAGTTTGACCGACTCGGTGACTGGGCTTGCGCATACCGCGTGGCCGGCGGAGAATGGGAGTGTCCCCTCCCCGGTAAGTTTGGATGTCAACAAGCAAAAAGCCAATGAGCCCAACTCATGGTTCCCCAGGTCACCTACGAAAACATTGACCGGACGCCCTTAGCAAATTTGGACCTTCGAGGCGTTGGATTGAAAGACTTATTGCTTCTGCTGAATTATAGTTTGGGTGAATTTGATGAACGAGGTGTCGAAGTAACACAATCATGTAAGTTTCGGAAGTGGCGCATTTGTCAGTCTGTCGACAACGTTCCCGGCATTCCCTCCTGAAAAGTAGAGGTCTGTAGTCGGACGGCGATGAGAAAATGCCACCACCTTCAACGACAATGAAGTCGAATGATTTATTCCTGGGTAGTTCAGCAATAGACACGGAGATTGTTCCTGAGCAAGGGCGGACGACAAGCGAGGATTAATGCTGGGAATAACAGCGATTCCATTGGAGACGCTCAAGAAGCGAAGAAGATGGTACCTGGAGAAGCTCTCAGAAAGTCACAAGCACATATTATATTATCGGAGCGAGTGTCAGCCCAGAGTCAGCTGAGAATCCGTTGCCTTTCCCGACCCTCAACAGGCTGGCGGTCGGAATCCCTGTCTATAGCCAGCTTCAAGATTTCGGCATCATTTGGGCACCTAACTCGTTTAGCTCGTCATTACAGAACGTCGAGAAGTTCTGTGCGAAGACGAAGCCCGTATGTAACTCCAGCCATACGGCGGGAAGCGAAAGTCGTCCCGAAACCCATACCAGGAATTAAATTAGCGAAAGAACGGATATAAAAACAGGGAGAACGGAGAACAAAGAAACTTGCTAAAACATGAGATGATGGCTCAGGCCTAAGTCAAACGGACGGGTCCACGGAATTCAGATTGTGACAAAAGAATGACCGTACGCACCGATCAACTTCGCGCGCGCGGACAAGAGAAGAGAAAGAGAAACGGTCTCGGCCGACTTGGCGCTTTGTAAGTATTCCGATCTGGCGCTTCGGATTGGATCGGATTAGAGTGGTTTGGGGGGGATGTATGGAGGAGAACTTTTGTATGAGTTACGAGGATGTATGAACAGACAGACAGAAACTTACGTCGAGAAGCTTCACACTGCTCATCGTCCGTTCGATTCTGCATCCCATGATGCTGTACGATTGCGAAGTAGACGACAGGAACGGTGACCGTATCACTGTCGCGAGGAAGAATCAAGATCATCCTCGATGACTGCGTTGTACTTCAAAACAAAAAAATAACTGGACGGATGTACCGTACCGTATGAAAGAGCGCCAGGCGTATGGATTCTTAAGAGCGTATCAGGGACTGGCCATGCGTCGCCATGGCGATATGGCTGCGCAACAGGGGCCGCCGTTAATTCAAGTGATCGTGAGCAGACTAAAGGTCCAGGAATGTCAGGGAAGGCGCATCGTGAAAACCGCAGCGTACCTAATGTTCCTATCTGCGTTTTATGCCTACGACTGTGAATGAGAGCTTCGTCGACAGTATTGCGCGCGATGGAGAGTGAGCGAGGTTGAGCGGCGCAGAATGGATGATGGACGAAACTCCGGTACGAAGACCAGCGAGGGTAATGACGACGCCGACCCAGAAAACCACGAAGGGAAGGAGCGCGAGCTACACCAGCGACAAGACGCGTTTTCGTGGCGCGCCGAACAGGTGTGGCGGTGGGGCTGTTCCGAGTCGCGCGTGATTGCAGCGGAAAGGGACATTCGGAGCGTGATGGGGATGTGACGACAAAAGCACGCCGCAGACGTAACATCGTAGACAAAGAGCAGGGCATTGAGTTGGGAGGAGAGGAGCACAGTGTGACATGTGGGCTAGCGTGTTGCAGTGCGATGAAACTTCTGGGTGTGGTGCTGGGCGCGCTTAGTGCTGGTGTACGATCGACGTCCGAAAGATTCGGAGCGGATAATGGGGAAGGGAAGGATGGGAAGAAGAGCGGGAACACAAGAGACAGAGACGCGCATGTATCCGAAAGATATTGGCTCAATCCACGTCCACGGCGACGGCTAACCAGCCCCGAAGACGATAGTGGGTGGGTGCTAAAACGCCAGCGAAGCTGTAGAGGGAATGAAAGCTTGAGTCGGGGCGGCAGATACCGACCATAAGGGCGAAGGGAGAGCCGAGCTCGAGTACGACGTTGTATGGTTGAAATGAATGGCTTCGATGCACCGTGAGCAGCATCTAGCCGAGGAAAACCACACAGGAGGCAGCGCGGTAAGCAGTGCTGAAGACGAGCCGCAAGCGGCGGCTTCTAAGGTGGCCGTCAAGGTCGGCCATGGCGTCGATGACGCGGCGGCAATGGGCGCTGACACAAGGACACTTTCACCTGGCTAATTGTGACATACAGTACACAATTCCATGGGCAGGGCTTCGCGCATTTTCCAGTAACCAATGATGCAAAACACTGAACTGACAGCATCATCATGCCTGGAGCCCGACTCGAACGGAGTGGTGTCAAGACTGAACGTCCACCGAAGTGCGCATGCGTGGTGCAATTCCAGGGTTTTTCGTAGTATTGGGAACTTTGGGTGTAGAAAATAACTTACGTTGAAATTTGTTTGAGTTTGAGGCTTGGAAATCGAAGACACATGCTACTTGCCCATTAAATAGGGAACGAATATGTGATGAAGTTTATATTGGCCATTGGTTGAATGGCCCTGCAGAAACAATTACACAGTGGACTAATATCGTTGGACGCAGGCTGCCAAATTTCGCACCTTGAGTCTCAATTCATTATTGGTTGAGTTCACTTTCAACTTGAAGCAGAGAACAGCCGAACCACGCTCTTCCAACTTCCGCATCATTGTCAACTTGCCCAAGAGTATACTTCTGCAGTGTAGAGCCTCCTCAAGATGCTGTGGTTGGAATATTCCGTAAAACAAAAGAAAAACAAGGACCTCCAGAGTTCCCTCATCCCGAGGCGGTGGGGAAAAACTAGAGGAAATCCTGTGCAACTATGCTGACATTTTCCCAACAGTTAAGCATCATCGCGGTATTTATTCCGTCCAACCTCTTCTCTTGGTGGCTGACACATATCAGATCGGCGTCGGCCTTGTAGCGTCCACGGCGCTTCTGCTCCTGTCACTTCCAACATCGGTTTTCCGCAAAGGCAGCAAAGATGACGCAGATATTCCGATTGAGGGAGCAGGCCTTCTGCATGCAATCTGGATGTATCGCAATCATGCGGAGTTGGAGGCACTTCTGCCGCAGGTGGATAACCCAACGACCGCGAATTTACGTGAGGCGGGAATGGTGCGGACAAAGTTTGTAATGGAGCATTTGGGGAGAAGGCGGAGTTGCGAGTCGTTTTAGTGTGGTTCGCATCCCTAGCTATATTCCTGATATATGGGAAATATCCTGTCCAAAATCCAGTAAAAAATACAGAGTTTTGAACTACGACTCATCATTGTCTACAGGCTTTTGGATTATATCTCGTTTAGCCTGGCTTACACCTACCTAGTATTATCGGCCGGATTCTGGCTGACCACGTTGGGATATTTGGTTCATACGAACCCTGTCATATAGAAATGTTCCAGTCATTGGGGTGGGCCAATTACTCCCAATTGGGAAAGTTCTGGAAAGGCTTGCTGGCACTCATATGGGGGGGTCCAGAAAAATCAGGGGAACAATATCAATTGATCCCTCAAGATGTTTGGCCTTGTATTGGCGCTGCTACGGCCGAAATCGTCCGAAATCCCACCTTCCTTGCTGGCAGGGTGTTATACATTGGAAAAGCTTGCTGGCAGCCATGCAGAAAAATCTGGAAGGTGATTCCGGCGGGATTCCACTTTTCGTCTCAGTGATTTGGTCAAGAATCCGTGCAGCGCTGGAGCATTCTTTATATTCATGAGGGTTTGATCTGCGATGCACCCCATCAATGCTTGCTGGCACAGGGATAAGTCGAGGAAAAGCTTGCTGGTGGATGTGCAGCAAAATCGGGAGGGTGATTCCGGTGAGTTTTCGCTTTTTGTTTGAGTGGTTTTGTCAAGAATCCGCTGGGTGGTGGGCCATCCATTATATTCAGGCCCTTTGCAGCACCAGGGGTAGTGAGTCAGACACCAGAAAATGTTGCAGGTGGCTGTTTAGAAAATCAGGACAGTGATTCTGATTAGTTTCCACTTTTGGTCTGAGTGATTTGATCAGGAATCCGTCCAGTAGTAGCCTGTTCATTATATTCATATATGGCCCTATATTCTGGTTGCCATCAATGCTTGCTGGCAGATGCTTAGACACCAGAAAAGCTTGCTGGCAGATGTGCAGTAAAATCAGGAGAGTGATTCCGGTCAGTTTTCACTTTTGGTTTGAGTGATTTGGTCAAGAATCCGCTGAATATCATTATCCTCATATATTCTGGGTTGACATCAATCCTTGCTGGCAGATGCTTAGCCACCAGAAAAGCTCTCTGGCGGATGTACAGTAAAATCAGGAGTGAGATTCCGATCAGTTTTCACTTTTGGTTTGAGTGATTTGATCAAGAATCTGTGGAGTAGTAGCCTGTGCAGTATATTAGTGTAGCACCCTATACTTATGTTCCGGTGGATGGCCCCCCCCCATCTATGCACCTCGGCAGATCGCAAGGGCCTGGGTACCACCATGACCAGAAAAATCAGGAGATCAATTCTCATGGGGGGGGCCAAACATCTAGTGTCCATCTGAGATGGCTACAGGCAAAATGATGGGTGGGGGTGAAAGTGAGCTGAAGTGGGTGAAATTTGCTTGCTTCAGCTTTGATTTGATCTGGCCATTTAATGATATTTGAGGAATCCTAATGACCTTGAAGTATGGTGAAGCACGTATGAG
Source organism: Mycena rebaudengoi (assembly GCA_029282285.1). Lineage (NCBI taxonomy): Eukaryota > Fungi > Basidiomycota > Agaricomycetes > Agaricales > Mycenaceae > Mycena > Mycena rebaudengoi. The sequence goes on from JARJCX010000237.1 coordinate 58,763, forward strand.
GTCAGATCTAATCAATAATGATGTCAACACCAAAGTTGTAAAGATTTTCAAGGGCTTTCTATGAGGCACATATGAGGTCAGATCTAATCAAAACTGATGTCAACACCAAAGTTGTAGAGCTTTTCAAGGGCTTTCCAAATGGTGCTAGTCTCACTCCTAGTAATTTCTTAGTTAGGCTGAAAAATGCAAAATACTCGAAAAAATACAGCGCGTTTGAAATCTGGAAGGGTAGGTTGAAAGAAGTCTGCCCACTTCTAACCATTCTGAGGTATGTTTGACCAGTTTGAAGCATCTCTTAACCAATTTTAATGACTTTGAGCTTTTCCTTTTGAAAGGCTGAAAGTAATAACCCCAACCCTAGGGGCAAATCAAAGCTGAAGTAAGCAGTTTTTGCTTACTTCAGCTTTGATTTGATCTAGGTCAGATTTAATCAGAAATGATGTCAACACCAAAGTTGTAGAGCCTAGTTTATTCTTGAAAAAAAATTGGCTTCTGATTCGCTGTTGCGTTGGTTAGGCTTAGGCTTAGCCATCAGATTTGCCTATGCCTTATTTGGAAACTGTTTTTACCCTCCTTCGAACGCACATTTTGCCCCATATATGAGCATGAGATTTTTCCACCATGTATAGCATGTGCAAACATTATTGTCACAAGATCCAAATTTCGGTGACCGATATTCCTAGGGCTAAAAAGAGTTGTTGGAAGGAGGCTTGAACAGAGGCAACCAGAATGACATTTAATTCTACAGCACGGCATCATAACCATTGAGCAAGAATGAACTGAACACTTGGGAGTTGGTGACAGTGACATTGGCATTTTGAACACTCAAGAAAATGAACACCTACGGTGACGGGTGACATGGGCCGAACACTCGGTCGAAATAGTACAGTACCGCGCAGAATTTCATCTACAGCTAACCAGGCGAAAAAGCTGACTGCACTCAAAGATTACAAGCAAACGGATCTGTCATAGCCGACTACCTCCAATTGAAAACCGAGGGGGTGACCCTACTCTGTTTACTCAGTGGTATTCTCTGCTCACAACAAGTTGTAGGTCAAGAAGGTTGGACAACACATTGACAAATTTCTAACGGAGGCAGAAACTAGTAATGTAGGTTGCTTCTTGCCAAATCCACGTGTTCTGACCGATATAACTAGAACATCGCGAGCAGTATTTTGAAATACATCGCAGGGGGGTTCAGAAAAGTCCTCCCCTAGCACGAGTAGCACGCTCACATGGAGAGGCGGGAGACAGTTTCCTCATCACGCACTGTATTGTGACCCTAGCACTATACTTGATACAACACCCCCCCGTGTCGTATATAGCCTATGACTCCGTCAATACCTATCAGATCCATAGTCTCGTAAACCCCTTTATATGACGAGTGTGAGTACAATCGACACACGAGTATATAAATCAGATCCACTAGGTCGGTTGAGAGCCCCTCCGTGCCTTCAGCGCCGCCGGGCACCTGCTCTCAACCTGCATTGATATTTGGTCCTGTAATCCTCGGATGTCGCAAACTTATCTTTAAGCTTACAAGAAGCTTCTATTACGAGCCCTTATCAACGGCTTATAATAAGATTAGCAACACCCTACAAATAACACGGCCAAAACTGGTTTTAAAGCCTGTGTTGCGTTTGAGCCGTGCACCGCCAATATTTCATGTCCAAAATGATGTTTTTAATGGAGACATTGATTCTGCATACCATAATATCTAAATAGCTGCGATCCTGGCGGAGAAAAAACCATCTTATGCAAGATCAGGGTTTATAGGGCCTTAGAGCGCCTTATCGGCAAATTACAAATTTGTGACCTCACTGGCAGTGGGACCGGTCGCCGGTGACATCTACAGCCTTCGCACCGCCTTGAATACATGCACCGCACAACAGCATTACAACAGCAACGGCCTTATCCTCCGTGCACCACCTCAATGTCCTTCCTCTCGAATGCGAAGAACTTCAGCCTGGGGGAAGGTGTATACAACAATGTGCACGGTACTTGCATCGTCCACAACCATCTATACTCTGGCAAGCGTCGGCGAGAGGACATAGAAGGAAAGTGGTCTCGTTCTGCAGTCGTACAGTTATCTGATCCTCAAGCCTCTGCTCAGATGGACACAACTCTCTGCCCCTAGATGATACTCGCCGGAAACGTCGCAGGAGGGAATCGGAAGCAGACGATCCGATCGAGGTCTGTCGAAGTTACTCCGTTCGAGGATGCCAGCGCTCATGAGATTCACGAGATCATTCCGACAAAACATCTTAAACTCACCCATGAGATTGGAAGCGGCCCCGGCTACTTTATCCACGCTGGTGAAAATAAAGGGCGTGCTGTGATCGTCAAAGTCTTCAACGCGGGCCCAAACGTTCGACAGGTGCGCAGAGTTGTCTGTCGGAACTCTAGATGTTGTCTGAGACTTTTACGAAGAAATTGGATTCTACAGTAGCTCTCTCGAAGGGGCTAATGTGAGTGCGAGACCTTCCAAACCCCATCATTTTATTTAGGAGATTAGGCATCCAAATGTACTGCGAATTGAGGGCATCTCTTCACGGGCGTCCTTGACTCAATTCATATCATACGAGAGTGGTATGTGCTTTAAAAACACTCGATTGCTTAAGAGATAACCGGTTTCCAGTCCATTCGAAGAATGCTGAAGGACCCCTCGCAACTGCGCTGAGGGATAATCTCGACAGAAGCATCACTCTTGGATTCAAGCTGGTCGGAGGACTTTCGGTGAGTGGCTGTTGACCATCCACACGCTGCATTAATACTCTGTACCTGTTCCAGGCGGGCATGAACCATATCAGGGTCCAGGGTATATCGCTAGCGTCCCTGGGAGAGCAGGTATATTACATCTTACGTAGTCCTTCAGTCGGAGCTAACTAACTATCTTAGAACTTCGACGTTTTCCTCGACATAAATGATCGGTTCCTGATAAGCATAAACTCAAATTCACGCCCGTCAGAGAACGATGATAACACGGTTTCCCGAGAGCCAGAGGAGGCGAAGTCGTGGAATATCTTCAATGATCTTTGTCGAAGGGTGGGTATCTGATAGTTTCTTCTTCCTCTGATCTGAAACGTTGCCTTTTAGGTTCTTAAATCTGCAAATCGAGTGCTGCATAGTACGTTCGTCCTTGAGTATTGGCCCGAGACTCAAATTTCTCGTAATATGAAGACAGCGTGATTGACAGAAACCCCAGGATTCTGGACCATTTCCGCCAGCCTTCGATCGTTCAAGGCTCCCCAACACCAGCGTCTGCGACCTGTCGCCCCGACCCTCCTGAAGAATCGAGTTCGTCTCTGAATGGTATGACCACTCCGTCGCCTTCAACTCCCCGGCGTGAATACGTCTGGCGAATCATGCATCGCGGACAACAGAGGTCTCTGGGCACAATTGCGGCGCAAATAGCAATGGATCTTGAGCTCAAATCCTCAACGCTCAATAAATTGGTCTGGCTGGATACACGAAATGCACATCGATGTGTTGGGTATGCTCGCGAGGAAATCACCCTAGCAACCACAACCGTCGACAGCGCCATCATTGCTCACAACACACCCAGCCCGACGGAGATTTGTCCCATTTGCCATGAGGTTGTTGGCTTTCATGAGGCCTTGAGGTGTATATGTGGTGACCGCAGTGAGTGCAGCTCGTGGTGATATAGGGTAGCTAATGGCCTCATTAGATCCTGGTTTGGGTCGTACGATCAGGTGTCGGACATGCAAACTTTGGAGCCACGTCGACTGTGTTGGGAGTCCGGCGGTGTTTATTTGTCAAATCTGTGAGTGGGTGCACTCGGTTGATAGTTGTGTACTTGAATAAGTTTCCAGGTGTCTGCATGTGAGGGATTATTTTTTTACGCTGGGGTGAACTCTAGCTGAGCACCACGACAGACCCTTCTACTCTCCCCCAGACCAATCGGGTCAAGGTCTCGTTCTTCCTATTTTTGCAAGTATCCAGACCGGACGGCCACACGAGCCGCTGCCGTTTTCTCCGTGGCAACATCAATCAGATCACAACCCCGTTTTGTCGTTGTTCTCGAGTATTCAGACTATGACCGGACAACCACAAGGACCGTTTCCTTATCCTTCGATCCCATCTCAAGCAAGTCAAGGCGCCGTTTTTCCTCCATCGGGAGCACCGCTTCCACGCCGACCAGCCGACGGACGGTCGGCGTTGCTCGACAGCGATCTTGTTGCCCCGTCGTCACCACCGCGTGATTCCCCACCTCCGACTCAGTCCCCTTCAGCAATGGCTATGTTCGAATCCCTCCGCGCGAACTACCTGGCTATGAGAGCTCAGGAAGCTTCCTATTATTCTACAATGAATCCAAACAGCCCTCCGGCCTCTGCTGAGGACGGTGCGCGGGCTAAGCGCAAGATCAACGAATTAATCGGTAAGTCACCGCCTTATTGTATCACACTGCCCACTCATCTCGTGCTAGCATCGCCCGAATTTCTCGGCCTGGGGAACGACTTCGACTCGCCCGCCGTGGAGCCCAAGTTCCCATTCTTCGACTCCGACACGTCCGCACTTCTCAATATGGACGACAGGTACCTCGCCTCTCCCATGGAGCCCCTGTACGACGCGTTCGACACTTCTCCCCTCGGGGACACGCCGTACACCGACTTCCTCCTTACACCGCGGCTGGAGAGCACAGACGAGCCCGCCGGGCGCACCTACGATAACATGGCTCTCTTCAGCGGCGTAAACTCGGACGCGTAGAAGGCGCCCCCCCCCCGCCTCCCGTGCACTACACCATCCCATCTTCATGGGGCAGAATAGATTAGATCAGGCTCCGATGACGTGACTTTCAGGTAAAGAAAATATGCGGGATGGCTGAGGAGAAGACGGTGCACCGATCTGGAAGTGTTTCTATATCCTTTCTGTCGTTCCGAGGCGTCTTGCAGCAGGATGTGGGGTACGCTGTCGAAAAAACTAGAGGGCTTTCAATTGAAGTGGTCCGCACGCGGCCTGCGAGATGGAGTTATCCACGATGAGACAAATTCCTGGTACCAACTAGGGACCAGGTCTGATTGTAACAATTAGAAGTGCTGCAATTCTGTACACGCCGTTTATGGTAATGAATTTGCACATGCAGCCGGATGTCGGATAGGATTTGGCCGGGTCGCTACAGCTGCAGGGCGATAATTGAAACTAGCTTATTCTTGAAAAAATCCAGCTTTCGATTCGCTGTTGCTTCAATGTGCTTATCCATCAGATTTTCCTATGCCTTATTTGGAAAGTATTGTTGCCCTCCCTCGAACGCACATTTTGCCCCACATATGAGGATGAGATTTTTCCACTATGTATAGCATGTGCGAACATTATTGCCACAAGGTCCAAATTCCGTTGCCGATATTCCTAGGGCTGCGCCAACTCGGCGGCCGCGTCTAGTCTTGAAAGTACGCGATAGTCATCTTAGAGAACTTGCGCAAGTCAGCGAACGATATTGAAAGAGGCCCACGCTCACCTGTCAATATCCACCGCTGCTGTTGAACAAGGGTCGAACTGCGTTGAACGCGATACACAAGGAACGTTCGGAACTGAGAGGGAATATGTGAGTTCAAGAATATCTCGGGATCCTGATTACCGCGTACCTTGACCCAAGTCGACAAGAGTTAAAGGCTAGTGGATGTCAAGATTAGCCTGGCTTTGGTGTCCTATCAGTCAACGCTTGATTCAGCGCGGATGCAGCAGCGCACGCGTCGATGGATATTTTGCGTGCTGCCTTTGCTGCCTTAAGCTTATCACGTCAGCCTCCATCTGTTGGCTTTTTTGCATTGCACAAATGGATGGCTGATGGTAGCAAGCAAAAATTTCAGAGGTAGCCCAAGTGCACAGTAAGAATGTTAAAAGAGCCCTAGGCACTCTCCAAAGTCTTTTTGGTCACATCAGACCTGATGTCTTTTTCATTACGAGTCCTAAGTTTACTTAGGTAATCGTTCTTTACCAATCTTTCCTATCGACTTTTCTTCACATCATTCAGACAAAAAAGATTGACTCACCGTGGGATTACCGTTACTGTGGTTTTTTATGCAGGTGACCTTTCTTTAGTGTACGTTGAGGTTGCCAAGACCGGAAACCGACGTAATGACTGTGAGTCAGATTTCTGACCGTTTACTATTTGTTCATCTTGCTTACGGCGCCGCGTGAATGTCGGATTGTGAGTGATAGAATGGCTAAAGCGAGGGTGAAATGGAGGACAGGTGGGCATGTTTCAATCTGAAATGCAGGTGGACGAAGCGGGCTCTGGTTGAATGTAGTTACTTTAATGTAATAGCCATGTAGAACGGGCACTTGTACCATACTATGCTTTTGTGGGGAGTCGAACCCCGGTCCTTGAAGAATTTTTCATCACAAATTGAAATAAGGTTCGCACCGTGGCTAGGAAGGTTCACAGAACTTATTGTACTTTATGGATTTTCTGTGCTGTGGGGCATAGGCTCCGATAGCTGCAGCGCAAACTGTCTATTATTCAAGTCCGTTTGATGGAAGGTAATGAATTTCAGGATCATATATGCCAATGTTCAGCACGTTCAAATTTCACGAAATTTCTGACGACGGATTGTATTGACACATCTGGCGGGTGGCTTGACTCAAAAAAGATGTCAGTGATGTTTGTTCCCCTCAACTCTAATTGAAATGCCTACGCTGTCTCAAGTCTTGGCCAAGGCGCAAATGCAAGGAAGAGAAGAGCCATACAAGTTCAAGGTTGAACCCGTACACTGTGGGAGGACATCGACTTTAACACGAAGTTGGCGAGATGTTTCGATGGCTTTTTGTCGCAGGGGCGTTTTTTTTTGTCCTGCCGCCATGAAGAACGTCGTGTGCAGGGTCATTCTCTCACTTATTTTGGCCTGAAGGGTGATGACCCAATCTCTGGTGATTTTACTGCAGTTTCACAGGGAGGGATGGCCCCTCGGGCGGGCAAAGCCCCAGAACATTCTGACCGATGTATTTCAAATCACATGGTATATTGAAGGTGTCCAACAATATTTTATCGGTGTACAGGCGGAAAATGAAGCAACATGCTGGGCCGAGCAATAGGACCAAACAACATCCGCGGATTGATCCGTCATCCTCGGATTCATCCGCCGGATGATCAAGTTCTCTGCACGTGTATTGCTTCGTGTATCTCCACGTAAATTTTCTCTTCTTGCCACTTCCTCCTTACCCTCTTCATTGGATTGCAACCCAATGCTTCCGAGTCTCTCCCCGCGTCATCTGATCCACTTACCGCCACATCTCCAGGTAAATCGTCGTCGCGCAGAATGGACCTGCCTATCTCAGATCCGCTTTTGAAAGGCATTGGCGACATCAGCTGCCAAGGGCTCTCATCTCGACCTCCATCGTCTGGTAGTCCTCACACCAGACGCACCAGACTCCCACCGGTTGCTCTTCCTCATCGCCTTCTACGCCAATCTTGATCCTGCGGAGATTCCAACCGGTAAGGCTCTCGACGCACTCGTCCTCACCCGATCGTCGGACGGGACTGCAGTGGGGAGGGCATGTATGTCCCTAACGGTCCTTCAACATGTCCCAACCCCTCCCCGCGAAGTTTTCTCCGAACTCTGGGCGCGCGCTTGGCCATGGATGAATTTTCTACACGAGCACGGGAGCAAGTTTACGGATCTACGTGTACCGGACGAGGAGGATCTGTACACCCACTTGATGTGGTTAATCACACATGTACAGAAGAACTGGGACGTGAAACTCATCTCCTCGACAGACGGAGTGCGGACCCTCGTCGGGAGCACCTGGGTGATGTTTGTCAGGCTGGGGCATGCCGCCGGTCTGAGCGCCATTTGCGATTTTCTCTCCCATGACCGTAATGCTCGGGATCCGTATGTTGCGTGGCGGGACGGATTCGTTACTGGGACTGGCGGCCTTATTCATCTTGCATCCACGGTCGTTGGCCACATTAAACACATCGGTGGGAATAGTCGTTTGCCACTCCCCGCGGCCCAAAGGTCCATGCTAGTGCATCTCATTCAATTCATCGGTGACACAGCTGAGTTCATCGTGGAGCTTTCTATTCCTGACGGCCCGTACGAGGAAGCGCTTCTGGGGCATGGAATCGTCCCTGCGCTCACTCTTGCGAGCTCTTCACTGACCGTCGCGATGACCACGCAGGTTGTGGATCTAAATTTCCTGCGCAAGACCCTCGCTCTGTTGGATTACTGGTTTCTGCGCTGTCGGGATGACGGATGGGTCGCCTATGCTTTCATCGAGGGCCTCCTACGTGTCATTATATTGGCCGCGCCTCTCGTTAGCGCGGACATGGACCGGCATTTCGAGTTTTATCTCACCGCTGTGCTTCCTCCCCTCATGGTCAATCGCCGAGTCCTGTTCGCCATGTGCCCAGATTGGGTTGAACTCGAGAGCACCATGGCTTCAAAGGCGTTCCGAACCTCTAGGATTTTCCCTCACTGGGAGAAATTCGCACCGCCCGCGTTCGACCGCCTTAGATTGTTGAAATATTTCAATTTGGGGACTTATCAAGTATCCAGAGCATGTGATAATGTGAAGGTTCGTCTCATTCCAACTTCTATACATAATTAAATTGGAGTTCACGCAACTAACGGGCACGCGCAGTGCGCACAGATCCAAGACAGACAAGAGTTCAAGCGATGCTCTTCGTGCGGTGAAATGCACTACTGTTCACCAGAGTGTCAGGTCATCGATTGGAAGGCCGGACATCGTCATACGTGCAAAATGTACCATTCCGTGCGGAAGGGTTCGTTCTCTGCATTGTTTGCCGCTCGGCGCTCAACATCTTACTTCTGATCTACACAGCAGAGACACTTAGTACGCAAGACACCGCCTTTCTGCGTGCTCTCATCCAATGGGATTACGAAGCTGCACGATTCGGTGTATACATGGACAAGGCTGGAATGCTCGCGCACGCCCCCGATGAGCCGGTCTTCCTCGATTTCGATTACACCCGTGGGCTGGTTTCTATTACGGTTACCCGGATGGCGCAGGAAAAGTACTTGAAGGAGAACCACCCCGAGTGGGACGACATGGTGGCTAGAGTTAAAGCCAGCAGTGGGAGAATGGATGTTCATCGCGTGCAGGTACAGCAAAAAGGACGGAGGCACGCGAGGTTGTTCCGCATGCGGTCCAACCATTCGCAAATTCACGACGGACTTGTAACGCTCGCTTCTACGATGGCTCCTCGAATTCGAGGGATGATATTCCGGATGAAGTTGCTGCGGGGGTGCGGCGCCTCATGGAGATAGAGGTGGTCGTTGCTCACTGAGAAATCAACGAATTGATTTTTTGGGTCCTCATTCTCGCAGGTGCCCTTCGCCTGTCTCTGAGGATTTTTCTTGACGTCGATACAAATGCGATACTCATTTACCTGCTGTAGAAATGTAGTCGATTTCCTTGAACATCTTTGGCGGCTTGAATCCCGGTCCAGATGCCATTATTCACGAGGATAGGACACGCAGTATATTTTCGCAAAAAAAAAAAACCCCCCTTTGGGCTCTGTTCCGCAGACGCGAGAATTTACGGAAATACCGAAGGTCAGGATCTACCCAGTATTTTGAGAATTTGAGCACTGAGAGAGCGGCAGTGAGAAAAAACAAGAAAAAAGTTGCGGGCGACTTGACTTTATCTTGCGGGCGACGTAAGTCTTTTGCAGGCGACGTCTATAAAGATCTTACGATTTCCCCGCAAGTTAGACGCCGTGATTATCGTTATCTCTTTTGCGGGGAAGACATCTAACCACTTATCTTTGGGGTGGTAAGTCCGAAATCACCGGTTTATCTTGCTTTCCGTAGGGGCGCGGGAATCGTCTGAAATCCTTATGCAAACACAACGTGCGGTGAATGGTAATTGTCGTTTCGGGACGGACAGCGATGGGATCCATGTAGCTGAGGGGGTCACAATGTGTCTCAGAAAGGGGGTTAGAACACTGGCTTTTCGCATTATGTGAAAAAGTTAGATATAAGGGGTGTTACGCAAGGGTGAGACGAAGCCTAATTTTGACACAAGAATGACCTAGTCGCATAATGACCGTCAGAGGTCGGAACAATAGCTCTACAGGCCGTGGACCGAGATTCTGCGCACAAACGAGCCCCGACGATAATACAGCTTTTACTCGGAGAACTCCCTGCCTGACAGCTGCGCGACGTATTCCACGCATATTACGCGAACATATCTTGTTATGAAGGTCCAAAACCTGTCTGCCAACCTGTCCCGAAGTTCGTAGAAGCTGTGAAAAAGCTCTTGGGGGCGTATTCGCGGCCAACTCATGATTTTACGTATGCACAGCTTTTTTGGGTTGCCTACGGGTCGTCGCGGATGTATGATTCCAGTTTCTTTCTTGCTTTCATCTGCGGCATTTTGCCGCTGCCTTGTATCTGTTCAAACATGTTGTTCATTCACTATTTTGCAATACAACTCTATAGATGTGGATCTTTCATTGGCCAGGGCCAATGATCTTTCGGCGAGGGCACCTAGTAATATGCTACATATGACATCCACCGTGTGCAGGCGTATATGGCGATTTGATGTATTACGAACTGCTAAGTAGCAGTGTGTCCGTGATGCATGAAGACCTCCAATTAGCAATGTGTTCTGATACATCAGGTTACGCCATCATCCATTTTGACAGCGCCCACCTGCGCCCCATGGCGGCGTCGTTGCCCGCAATTTTGAAGGCGCATTTGGCGCTTGCCCGCTCGTCCTAATGCGGATGACACAAACACCCAAAGTGATCCCATCACGTCTCATCTTGTCTCCTTCCACCTCTACGAAATCGCTCCCTCCGCCGCTTCTTACACCCAGACCTAGGGTTTGATTCATATATATCTAGGTTTCCATCTATCAAATCACTCCCCCACCCTACGTTTGTTCCCCGGGCTCTAGTAGGTTGCTGTCAGAGCCTGATATTCACGTTCTGTGGCTGTGGGTGGCTCTGCTCAACAGCCACGGAACATGAATATCAGGCTCCGACGGCAACCTACTAGGGAGGCAGCGGCGGCACCGGTAGCGCGGTGGGTGCGCGGCGTCTACATAGAGCATCACACGCCGTTGCCGGGGGATCTGCGCTCCCAGGAATCGGATAAAGTGTTCGCCTTCCGCGGGGTCCGTGATTTGGTGCCTGGGTGCGCAAAATGAGTCGAATATAACAGTGAAGACATACATATAGAGCCAAAACGCACTTAACTCGGAGATGATCCCGGATGCTGCTTTGGCATACAAACGAGTGGATGAGGAGCGTGCAGAGGATGCAGGACCAGACGTAGAGGTCGGAATAGTCGTCCGGCTCCTCACGTTGTGCATAGCTGTGTTACTGCTGCTCGCATGGAAAACCTGAAAATTGAAAGGACAGCAAAATGAGCAGCCACGTTCTGAACAACATCATAGAAACCACCATACACAGAGGCCTCACATACTTTTTTTCACTACGTAGGATGAAATCGGCGCCACTTTTTCTTCACAGTAAATGCGCTGTTGAGGCGACAAGACTATTACTCACCTCGATTCGTCCAGGGGATCATTGAATATAATTCGTGGGAGGCGCTGTACCCAGGGAGCGTATCAAGGAGACCGCGTAGACATATTTATTAGATTATTCTCTGTATGAAAAGAACAAGCGAGCAAACGTACTTTGCTTCTAAACAGGTGTCGCCTACCCGCCGCAACAGTACGTAGTCGACATTCGCACTGGGTTTACCCTGGCAGCACTCCTGCCGGCACCCATCGGGTTCAATGGATGATATACGTAGCAGCATGGGGGTCTCACCTCGCATATTTTGGGGCCGAACAACGGCTTGGCCCATCGGCGCCCAGAAAGCTGCGACAAACATTGTGGAAGCTCCGGATCCGCTCGGGTCTTGGGAGCTGTCTTGAGGTGGTCCTTGAGCATGAACGAATTCCGCCACGTCAAATCGGTGATAGCGAAGCGAAGGAGCTCGTGGAAAGCCTTGCTGGTGCGTGAGATCTGAAGGAGCTCGAGTGGGTGCAGATACCCTAGGATCTGGGAGGATATTAAGCTATAAAGGGAATGCGCCAAGGGAGTCTACGGACCTCTAAAACAAGGTCGAGGTGCATCCTAGGCAGAATGCTGAGCGCCCCTGGTTGCGGGGATTTTGATTGTAGCTTAGGGATGCGGAGGGATTGCCATGTCGCAACCCGAATGTAATTGACTGCCGCAACCTTTAGTTGTTTCTTTTGGAGAAAAAACCACACGCCTACTCACCGGCCTCGATATTCCGGACTGGTCGTTGGAGAAGTTCGGTCGCCGGATCGGATAAAATGAAAGGAAGCGACAACCCCACTCTCGTCAAAGTGAGTCAGGGCCTACATGAAATTCAAATCAAAATCAAATCAAGCTTACGACGACACAACGGTAGTCTACATGTTCAAAGCCGCCTTCGCTTTCCTTGAAACTCGGCGAAAAACGAGGTCTTGCTGCTTGCACCCTACTGTAGATTCGGGACAGAGTCGGGAGGAATGTCGACTATCCCCACTGAATGTTTGGCACAGAAAAGGCGAAAGAGTCAAGGACATTACGGCCAGATTAAACATCTGAATTAAGAGAAGGCATTGCATACATTTTCGGCAAGAATATATGAGGTGAAGAGCAAGCTTGTATCATTCTTAGACTGCTATTGATGATTGAATAAGGAGGACAGGGATGGTCGAATTTTGACACACCGAGTGTTTGATAATCGCTGGTCATCATTTCCCCCGCTCTCAAAACCTGGATGTTGCTGATTGAAGGGAAAGCTGCCCGATAATCCGCCTCGTGCGACCTGTCGGCGTTGGTGACGTTGAGAGATTCGAGGGTACAGTGGGATCGAGTGATAAAAGACGCGATAGTGGACAGGCAACCAATGCCGAGCTCGTGCTCAGAAACCATGAGATGTCGGAGGGCTGGAGTGGTAAGTGCATCGAGCAGCAGCTTTTGAGGCGCCCCTGTAGTGCTGCCTTCATCGCGTAGAATTAGTGACCGGATATGAATCGGTTGTGTCACTGGATGGATGTGCGCCACAGGGACATCCTCATCTTCATCCCACAAAGTGCCGTCAAAATCTTGGAGGGAAACAGCGTGAGGCAGAATATTGGCCAACACGCTTGGCTCGCATCTCTCAAAAGAGATGCTCGTGAACTGCCACCACGGAAGGAACGCATGAGACGCGTCGAAAAGCACGCAGAGATGAACCTTCTGCAATCGAGGCGCGTCGTGGAACGGGCTCGCGGCTGGAATTTCCAGCTCATCGTAGGCGTAATTGCTTCTGCCAATGGCCAGGTCACAGAGGAGAGGAAAGGGACCCCGAATCCAGTCCAGATTATGGAAAGGAATGATAAGGTGGATATATTCCCATCGCGTCGCGCTCGAGATCGGCGCGTCCGTGAAATCCGGCAGCTCGGAGTCGCACAACTCCGCCTCGCACTCGTAATCCAGCGAGATAGACAGGGGGAAATCCTTGGAGCGGGAAAGCCAAGTGGTGAGCACACAGAGCTGCTTCTCGAGATGAGTTTCTCTCGTAATATCCAACTGGATGGCTCGCCACAATCGAGGAGTACCGAACGCGATGTCTCGCCATCGACGGCAGATTTGACTCAACAGTGTAGGTGACCGCGTTCCAGTGAGAGGAGGGCGCGCAGGGTATACGGGAAGGGTGTGGATGAATATTTCCGAAGTTATTTCGACGGGGAGTGTGAGGATGGGATATGTGTAGTCGTTCAGTCTCGACTGGAGGTCCTCCCGTTCGCGGTGCGCGGCAGCAAGGGATGCTTGAAGAGCTAGAATGCGAGTATCAAGCTCATAGATACGAGAGCGTACATGCGAGGGCGAAGATTTGCTCGAGGTAGCTTCTGAAGGGACGACCATAAGCCAAAGCGTGCGCCGTCAGTGGCACGCGTGACGCAGGACCCTGGTAGGCCTGTAAAGTTCGATGCTCAGTCTAAAGAGTTCATTGACTATATATCATGCGTAGTTGTACCTCTATGCGTTTGAGATATACGGCGCTGCAGTAGCTTGGCCAATGAGATCGCGGGCGGAAGAAAAAGGTGATTGACGGTCACAACGTTAGGTCACATTAGTGATGTCACGAATCTCGGCAGGGGCCGACGTGATTCTTCCATTCAAATTTGCCCCAGCGAATTTGCTTTGGGCTTACAGGACGGTTAATTTAACTTAGACTGTTCAAAATCCTTGACTTCCCGTTGAAACTCGACGCCTACATCAATTACATTGGATTTCAATTTTCAACTACAGTCTGTGGGCTGGCCATGCAAGGTGAAAGCCGCGACGAGGTTGAGCTCCCAGCTCGGACTTCCAGCGGGTGTGTGGTCTCATCAAATTCATCTGGCATCTCTTTGAAAATAAATAAAAATCGCAACGAACAATTGATGAGCGAGGAAATAACAACCTGCAGTTACAATACTGGTCGGAGCGGGAACATATAAACCACCCAGAAAATTCGGTTTATACAGTTGCTTCTCTATACCTCTGAGCATCAAGACGCAATGCGCATTCTCCCGGAGCTCATCTGTGAATACTTCTGTTGAATTCTGGACGAACATTCAAGGCCAGTTTCAGTACTGAAAAAAAATACAGCGTACTTGCGGCCTAATAGTCCTGCCAATTGATCAGTTCTGAGAGTCATCAGCTCGGAATTTCATCGGCACCTGGGGAGAAAGATCTTTTATGACGGGAATGAACCCATCTGACCAAAGCTCGTTATAGGTTATTGTAATTAGAGGGGAGAAAGTTTTGATTTAGTGGCATTCACATATGGACTGACTATCAACTTGCAAGCTCAATAAATTGCGGACCCGGCCGCCGGCGGCGAACCCAACGATTGCCGGAGTCACCCGAGTCCTGTCACGGCCGAGTAATGTTCGATACAGAAGACACGGCAGAGTCACCAGGGAAGGACATGAACTTCAATTGCAAGTTGAGAGACGGCACCAGCGGGCGATAATTGTTAGTCTGTTGTACATATGATCCCTCACAAACAAACATATCCCGGTCCAAGCACGATCTCGCATCATTATTTACATCAACACGTCACTTCCGTCATTTACCCGCCATTGTGCTTCATCCTCAAGTCTGAAACGCACTGTGAAAACACGCGCTGGTGCAAAGGATAATATCAACAGAAAGTGACCTTCATTGCAAAACAGTTCCCACCTTCGCTGCTTCGAAGCGGGCGAATTCGAATGCAATTTTCTGTGAGCGCGAGCGCGACCCCAATCACTATTCCCCGTGTGCGTCCAAGATTTGGGAAGTATGGATAGTACGGTGCTTCAATTCAGAAGTCAAAGTATGAGATGAACCCAGCTCACATAGGCCTGAGGAACGGCTGAGGGAGATGGCCAGCTGATCCCGACGTAAAGTTCGAACAGGAGAGTGAAAAACGTACATGTGAAAGGAATAGGGAGATAGCCGGCTCAGCCAACTTGCGCACCTGATTCGAACTCAAGCGATAACAGCATTTACCTCTGTAGAAGAGACCCACACTCATGAGGGGGCAAATATATTGAGTTTCCCTGCTTATGGCTGCTCCGGACAGGAACTGGGTTCCTTGGAGCAAGTGGGCAATCTGTCTAGGACCAAACACCCATCCAGCTGCGGTGGAGAAGCCGCATCACCGGTAAGGAAAGTTCGTGGCGGGGATGCAATGTATCTCGGGGAAATAACGCCGAAGGTTTTGAACATATCCACGAGTCCAAGAAGAAAGAGTGCATCGAACCAGGGCAGGATGGAATTGGGGCAAGGGAACTCGAGTCAGTACTTTGAATAATTACGAATTCCAGAAGAATAATGACAGAGTCGACGAAATCGGAAGGACCCCCAACGAGAGTACCCCAACTTGCCCCAGGTACCGCGCTCGAGATCCTAAAAATTCCAAGAAACGGGCAACGATGCGGCCGTCCGGGTGGAAATTGAATGTACTGAGAAGGAATGAATTGACTTCGAGCAGAAAAAGTGCAACACTCCAAGGAGTAGACACAGAAGATGCTTCGAGCCCGGAGCGTGAAGATGAAGCGCAGAAGCAGAGAGCGGTGTTTACATCAATCAGAGAATCAGCACGAGCGTGAATTCTATTCAAAACACAAGTGTTCCTTGTGTCGGGACTGGAAGAGTGCTGGTGTTTCGAAAAATTGCGAGTCGTGCGGTGTCCTTGATCCAACTCTCGGTCGCAGTGGCTGCTTGCGTTGGTGGCTGCTCGGAATCAGAAGCGTCGGGAGAGCCGAAGCCCGACCTTGGTTATATTGGACTGTAATTCAGCGGAACACTGGAAGTTGACGGGCTTGAGCGGCTCCAGCGAGACCCCGGTGGAAGGAAGAGAGAGGGCCTGTGGCTGTGCCGAGGCGGTCATCGGCGTTGATGGCTAACAACACCCGGCTTGCCACGTGTTGTGACCCGTAGTACCTTTGACTCACCAGCATGTCCGTTTGGAAAAGTTCAACGACTCCAGGGTGCTACTCCCACTATTTCGCTAGTCAACGCCCAATAGCTCCAGAGGACACTTGCATCGGGGATTCGATAACCGAGCAGTCAAATGCGGACGCTGGGGACATCACCACCCACGTCCAGTGGCAGGATTTCAGCGCGCTCTCCCATCCAATCCGATCCGCTAAACTAGATATCTACTTTGTCGAGGCCGTTCTTTCCTCTACCGGACCGCTACTCGAGAATCCTGCTGAATCGGTCTTTTGGCAGTGGACCTTCTGGCTGCTTCACATTCGGAAAAAGGCAGCAACCGAGCAAGATTACTATCCGTGGCTAGAATGGGTCGTCTTCAGGCCCGCTGCACATGCAGTGTCTGCCGTCCGCGACCGCCTCTACCAGGAGGCTGACATAGAGGTCCCTCAGACCTTGCGCGGTTTTAGCACTACCAGATCCGTCTCTGAGACAAAACCCCGTGGGGTGACGGATATCCTCCACATGTTGGATCGAGGCGAAGACGCAGCTGAATCTGCGTGCACGGCCCACGAGGTTAAGCGGTCCAAGGTCCTTAGGGTTCGCGATCTGAATGTCCTTGAAAACCTCGTTTATTTGGCGAGTCTCGAGGGGGGTTGGGCGTTTAGAGACGCGGAGGTCGGCCTCCAAGAAAAAGCTCGGCGACTCTTGTGCCAGGTACGTACAAATCTGTTTTCCTGTTTATCTCTCAAATCTGAATACATGGCAGTGTATCGACAAACTTATCACTAACGACGTAACCCATATAATCTTGGCAACACCGGAGCAGTATGCCCTCCTCTTCCTCGATGGTTTCCACCAGTTCCGCATAAGCCGTGTTTATATCATTCTCGGTTCGGTGACCCAAGCTCGTGACATGGCGGAGCTCGTCCTGTTCTACACGCACGCTCTGCTCACCCGGCAGACGCCATACCCTCGATCCCCATCCCCATCAACCTCAGTCTATCGCATCACCGTACCGGCATTCTCCCCACGTTTATTCCAACCACAGGAAGCTTTATTCTGCAACGGTCCTCTTATCCACCGATCAAAACTGGCAGCCCTGCGGCCTATCCCTAATAAATCGATTCCTCGCCTTTATCCGTCCAATTCCACACTTCTCATGCTTCATGTCGGCATGAAGGAGACATCATTGTCTCCTTCGGTCGACTCATCTTCTGGTTCTTCGAAACCCACATCGTTGCGAAGGCCGCATATCAACCATCAGCCCTGGATCGACTTCTGCACGAGTTTGCAGTTTATGACTTTTTGCGTGCCCTGCAGGGTGTCGTGATTCCATCGTTATTTGGGCTGTATCGCAATCTCAACGACGGCAGCTCCATCCTCGTAATCAGCTACGCGGGCGGCACGTTGGCGGATTTTGACACACTGTGCCTCAAAGATCGGTCCGTGTTCACGCTCTCGACAATTCGTTCACCTCACCTTTCTATCAGGCAGAAGCTGCTGCTGCGCGTTGTACGGCTCCATCAAGCCGGCGTCGTACACAACGATCTGGAACCTCGCAACATCGTCTTCTCGGAGCGCTTGGGGCCACGCATAATTGACTTTGACAATGCTACACTGGGACATACGTGCACAGGATTGTCATGCAAGGAACTTTGCGATATATCTCACCGCTTGGGATTGGATCTCAGTGAGTAGGACTGCAATTCGATGTTTGCGGGGCTGACCATATAAAATGATAGGAGCCGAACTCTCGAGGACCGAACTCTCGCTGCCAGCACGGTCCTGGTTGCTGTTTCTATCGTTATGTGTCTTGATACTCTTCATCCTATGCATGGCGACACATAGCGTTCGATAATCATACTGCTTCCCAAGTGACCTGTCCTTATATATGCAATGTGAGCAATTTGGGGACCGTGGCGGACGCCCCATCTTACAGGACCAAAAAAAAGAGGAAGCTAAATAGTACAGCCGCAATGTCCTCACTTGGCGCCATGGCAGCGACTGCCTGCGTGTATAATACAGGCGAAGGAAAAGCACCTAACATCTGCAGGGTGGAATGCGGGCTTGCGAGATAGTGAAATGAATGAGAAGGAAATACATACGAGATACATGTAGCTGGCGCGGATTGTCGAGTTCGACGATCCAGTACTTCTGAATCCTTGGATAGAAATTTTAGAGTGGATATGCTCTCGGGCACCTATATATAATGGGCAACTTTTCAGATAGGCAGAACATGGAGCACTCGTGCACGAGCACTTTGTGGCGAATGCAGGTGTAGCTGAAGAGATCTAATGGGGTAGAAAGCCTCATGCTGAACATCGGAAACGGTGTTCGAAGGTAGAGTGACATTTGGACGGGGAGAACGAAGTTGAACATCGGAATATACGGGTCGAAAAGCAGGGATTTATACAATAACGTATGGTTCCGCTCCAAAACAGCGGGTTTTCGGCAATATACGCATGGTTCTGCCGGTTTGACCTGGTTTTTCGAAGCAGTCAGAGAACTTTGCAGAGATGCTGTAGAAATACAACCTGAAAGTTTGTGTAATTTGCCTCCAAAGTACTGGGCACCCACGGTGCGTCGACGCTGGAACCGAATTTTAGTACTCACTCAAGCTATCTCCTGTTATCTGCATTGAACAGGCTAATCCTTACAACTTCCATTGCTCCATGCCCTATTTCGCGCGTCTCCACTTAAACGGCTCCTAGGCCACGGGTAAGGGACTGGATTATTTGACAACCTGTTTGATTCTCGACATCCTCTCCTTCCCAAGCTTCCGGCACCTGGTATGCTCTCTGCTCATTTGCATAAACCACCCTAGCATAGTATGCCTCAGCTACTCTGCCAAGCAGCGCCACACACATCCACCTAAATTCGGCCAGGTCGAGACAGGGTAAAAAAGATTCGTTAGGCGTGAAAGAACGCGAAGGGATATATAGATAATTACAGGGGTATCATGAATATGTAGTAGCGTGCATGCGAGGCCTAGATACGTACGAGTCGAGTCACAAAGATGAAGAAAATACACAAATAAAGAAGTGGATAAAAAAGACAAAAGCCAAGACGCTGCCAAAGCGCGTTGATAGAAAGGAAGAAAGGAGAAGGATATGTATCAGTCGTCGGTGGTGAGCACCCCGTGCACGCCCCCGCTCTGCGCGCGCCCCTCGTCGCGCGGGCGCGGTACGCATGCTCTGCCGGCAGCGGCGTAATCGGCGCGACGGGGTCCTCCTTCGTGCCCGCTTCCTCACTGTGCGCGCGCACGCTGCTCGTCGTCGAGTTGGAGTTGGAGTGGTAGTGCGTCGACGCGTGCGTGTGCGACGCGCTGGACGAGACGCCATGCGACGCGCTCGACGACCCCTCGTCGAAGAACCGCATGCTCCCCTCCCCGTCGTCCGCGTCCACGGCCTCCTCGTCGTCTGGGTCCGACACGCTCTCCAGCCCCATATCGTCGTCGTCGTCCGCCCCCGGCCACATCGGCGGCTCGTCCTGTATTGCAAAGATCGTCCATGGCAGCTACGCAACGCAGTCAGCACCACTCAGAGAAGGAAGACGATGCACAGAGACGCACTAACACAATCCTCCTCCGCAAGTCCCCTCATTCCCCTTCGTCGCGGCACACAAAGCCCAGCAGCATGCTCGGGTCGAGCCCGCTCAGCGGCATCTTGTGCACCTTCTCACAATGGAACGTGCGGAGCTCTGCAGGTGCGTGCAGGCGCTGGCAGAACGCCGCCTCCGCGCGCGTCATCTCGCTCACGTTCTCCTTTGCTGCGTCCTCCGCGCGCTGCGCGTTGAGCACTGGCTCGTCCTCCGTCATCGGCGGGTTGGCTGCGCGCGCCGGCTCGAGGGACCCCGCGCGCGACGCAGGCGGCTCCGACGTCGAGGATGCGAAGTGCGTCGACGGTGTGAGCGATGGGCGTAGTGGGACCGCCAGACGCGAGTGGTGCGGGTCGAGGTGGAACCATCCGTCGCCCTACACGCCGACGAAGTAATACGAGGAGCTGGGGCAGCCGCCCGCGATGCCGACGGATCGAGAGAAGGTGTAGAGCATCTGCACGAGAGTCAGTGAGTGCTCGTGGTGCGGATGAGGGAAGTTACCTTGATGGTCTCGTAGTACACCGGATTGACGTCGTCGAGCCCCAGTCGATGCCGAGCAGGAGCAGCACGGGGCGGCCGCCCCACCGCTTCGTCGTCGCCGCTAGTTTGGAGCTCGCGTAGGATAAGGTGCTCGGATGCGAGGCGTGTGACGCATGCGAAGAAGAGCTGGCATGTGCGGCATGCGACGACGAGGCGCGAAACGAGCCGGCGTACGATGTGTGCGACGCCTGCGAGCCGTGCGAGTGGTAGGATTTGAGGGGTGATGCGGCGACGGGTGTGGGACGCGGCGTACACCTCGGTCTGGTAGAGGGTGCCATCGGTGGCGACGGAGACGCCCAGTCCGCAGGCAGGGAAGGCGTCGACGAGGGTTCTGCGGGAGGATGTCAGCGTTGGGCATTAGACGAGGAGGAACAGCGGAAAGAAAAGATGGACGTGATGGGGCTGGTGGTGAATGATGAGGGGAGGGGAGAAGAACGTGAAGATGACGAGCACACAAACGAGCAAAACGCAAACGGAAAAGGCAAAAAACCCACGTAACAGCCTCCGCCGCCGCGCTGGGCCCAACCCACATGCCGACGTCCTTGCCCTGAGCCTTGCCCGCGAGCGCCATGCGGTGCACGCCGAACGGTGCCACGGGGCTGTCGAGGAACCACGAAAGCAGCCGTGCGCGCGCAGGGTGGGCGCGGGGAAGGCGGGGGTGGAAGGATCTAGAGGAGGAGGTTACATCAGTAAAACTACACTTCTGTCTTTGGCATCTTTGACGTCTTGGGCAAGATGCCAAAGACGCCAAAGATGGTTTTTTCCCCAAGATGGGCATCTTGGGTCAACCAGGTCCCTTTGTCTTATAAAGACGCGCCACATCTTTGACGTCTTGGGCAAGACTCCAAAGATGCCGGTCTGTTTGCTTAAGATGTGTTCAAAGACGTGTAAGACTCAGGAAGACCACTCATAAGATGCTCGAAAGATGAAAATAGATATATTTGCAGGCAGGCAATGGAACAATTGCGCAAATAAGATCCATCACTACGAATCCCTCCATCCATGGTGTTGCCTCTAACCAACCTCTAACCGTCACTTTGGACCAGCCGGAAAGTGGCGAACGCGCGGCGGAGGCGGAGGCGGAGGCGGAGGCGGAGGCGGGCGGCAGGCAAGGTGAAGTGAGGTGTAAAGACTGGAGAAGAGATGAATCAGAGGAATAAAGAAATATAGAGCTTGAAAAACTCACGTATTCGGGACTGAACGGACATCCCAGAATCCAGATCTATGAGGTAGAAGGCCACAAGGGGCTCGGAATGTTTGAACATTCAGGTTGAGGGATAGAAACGAGACAACAGGCTACACCAGCGTAACACAGCGCGGGGATCCGAAGTCCAAGATAAGCGCAAGCATGAGACAGTTGGCTTGTAGTTAGCTTTGAGATTGGCTTGGGCTTGAAGCTTGAAGCTTGTAGGCTTGAGGGCTTGGAGCTCGGAGCTTGAAGGCTTGAGTTGAGGGAGGACGCAAGAAACTGAGGCAGACACAGTAGGGGGAAAGGAAGAAAGACGACGACGTGGTCATCAACCACCTGCCAAAGTCACGCCATCTGGGCGATCCGATGACTCCCGATGATCGGAACATCGGAGTTTGAAAGACTTGGCGCAAAATCTTGTCGACTTTATCGCCAGCAAGCCATTTGACGAGTCAGTAACAGCGGGGAATTACGCCTTAGCTTTTCTTTTCAGAAAATTTGATCAACATCACCTGTCTCCGCTTATAATCATACTGATACCAGGTGGAGGTCGGCATACTGCAAGTGATACGGTGTTCCGCAAGCATGTACATGCCTACTTCAATCAGGCCCGAAACATTGAACGCAGGTTCATATACATACATAATCCATCCGTTGTGATTACTTTTCAAGCTATTCAAAAATTTCCACAAGGCTAATGTGTCCAGACATAAGACACTGGGGACAAGAGTAAGATGCCCCAAGATGTGATCTCAAAGACATAAGACACGATCCCCAAGACCAAGTCATTCAAAGATGGGTCCCAAAGATGTAAGATGTCAAAGACACATGTGTAGTTTTACTGATGTAGTATGGGTGGTGGGGAGGGAGATTGAGACGAGAGGAAGGAACTGAGGAGAAGGACGGCACGGACAGGCCGCGTCACTGCGAGCACGCCGTCCACGCCCGCAAGAAGCATAGGCGGCTCGCGCACGGGACACGCCAAGCCGATCCCGAAGCACACGCGCATCGCCAGCGTCGGCAGCGGTAGCATCGAGAATCGACACTCTCTCGGGCGGGCATGGGCACGTCAGTGATTCACCGAACATGCGCAGGGCGACCGCAGAGAGGAGTAATCCACGCGCGCGAAGACCCGGCAGTGGGCGACGCCCCTGAAGCGCGAGAATAAGACACCAGCGCGCCAAGACGTCGCGTGGAGCAAACGCAGCTCCACGACAAGGAGGGCTTCGAGGACAAACTACCAGACATAGAGCTCGTCACCTCCCGGGTCCGCGACGACAGGAGGGGCTACGAGTAGGGTGCTGCGTTCACACCCGAATCGCTAACGACGTGCGGGACGCCAGCCCTGCGCGCATCGAGAGGCCGCGAGATGTCGCCCCCGCGCGGTAAAAAGACATCGGGCGCTCATATCGTCTCCAATCCACAAGGGCGGAATGCCAGAAAGAAACCAGGGGGAAGAAAATAAAAGCGCACCAGCCCCTCTGGGTGGGGTCCGCTCGCCAGAAAAGAAAAAGAAAGCGGCACGCCGAGCGGTACTCGAGCGCGAGATCCCACAGAACGACGAAAAGGCGCGCGCCCCCACGAACAAGAACGACACGAAGAAAGGAAAGAACACTCACCAATCCCCCATACCCTCGCCCGCCCCCACCCGCCACACCGCCTCTGCAAGCAGGCTCTGGCTCGCATGCCGGAGGATGAGCGCATATACAGCATACGCGACCTTGTTGGATCGCGCGCGCGATAGACGGCCAGGGCTTCTTGAGCGCGAGGCGTCAGTTGCCGTAGGGTTCCTGGGGTGGGTGTCGTTAGCATGGCGAGTCAAGGGAAATGAGGCGAAGGTCATGGGAAGAAAGAGGAGGAGAAGGGGAGGCAACGGAGGAGAAATAATATGCGCAGGGTAGAACGGATGGGGACAAAGAGCGCTGGGAAGCAGACGACGAGCAAGGCAAAACACAAAACTCACCTTCCCGTTAAGAACAGCACCGTCGGGACCGCCGGGACCACGCCATGAAATGGAGCCCGTCTTCGTTTGCCTGTGGGGCGCGCAGGTCAGCTTGGGCAGGGAGCGAAACGATCGAGCGCCGACTCACCAAAATGTATATTCCACGTCCAGTGATGAGTTTCCGGTAAATAAGAGAACCTGTGGAAAAATCAGATAAGAAAGAAAAGTAAAAGGACCGACAAGTGGAACGGCACAAACCTGAATTCCTTCTTGTCGCAAATCAATTCGTATACGTCTCCCCATATCTGAGAAGAGACCGCAAACTCCTGCAGGAAGCGGGTGGATACCGGTAGCCGCAAAGCGTACGCATATTTCGTTCTCCCACGACTTGGAGGACAGGATGGACTGAACTAAAAGTTTGGCCTGATCATAATTAGATAGTGTTATAAATAATAGAGCGCGCAAAATACCTACTTCAAATGAAGTCCTTCGTCAGACTGGTTCGTGGTTGAGGGAGTCAAGTCGACAGAAGCCGCGGGAGTGTGGAGGCCAGTAGCCCGGGGCGCGACAGGTGCTGCCGCAAGAGGTCGAGATGGAGTGGGGTTACAGCAACTGGCGAAGGGGCATTCTCCGGGGACGAGGATGCCGATGAAGCAGGGGTGATAGAGAAAGTCACGGCCTTGCTGGTCTTGAGCTCAGCCTCGCAGCTGAACCGCAAACGACGCTCAAGCCTTCGAAGTCGGGAGCAAGACGTAAAAAGGAAACGATGTCACAAATTTGTCACATCTGCTTTGCTACTGCTCAAATCGCCCTAACGCTGCTGCTCTGGACGGGCTTCCTGTTGATTTCTCTACCAATGTCCCTTCCCTTCCCTCCTTCCGCCGCCTGTGACTAGGCTCAAATTGTCCGCACCAATTGTTGGATTATGTCAGCTTCCATGAGATTCCATCACGTTCTATTTGTGGGTCCTCATCCGTTTGCCTCCGTACCACCATGTACCTATGAGGACAAACGATCTATTGTTGCTGGTTTACTCCCCCCGAGCTCGCCAATATAAGCCTAGCTGGGATGAATTCTAACACCAATTCTGCCAGACATCGCGCCCTCGAGGTCATAGTTTTCGAAACAAAGGGACCACCGACACTATGCTGCTCCCGCATCGTTGCGGGAGCAGATTTGATTGCATTGGAATTTCCTTTTTTTGCAGGGGTTTGAAATTTTTGAAAGGTTTTTTTTGGGTGGCTATGCTGCTCCCGCATCGTTGCGGGAGCAGATTTAAACGATGCGGGAGCAGATTTAACGATGCGGGAGGAGATTTGGTTTGATTGAATTAGAATTTGCTTTTTTTGCAGGGGGTGATTTCCTCATAATGAGAGCTGAGCTGGAGGGCGGAATAATACTAGCCTCCCATGTCCCGTCCCGCATACAATGTACACTGTACCCATACCCACGTGTCACGGAAGCGCAATGTCGATGATTCAATCACGTACGCGCCTTGCGCGCGCCTGCCCGTTTTCATCTCCCATCCGCCGCCGGGGTCCCGACGCATCTCCAATGACCCAAATTTATGTCCACCGCCGGGGTCCGACCCCCCGGAGTCCCGACACGCCACATGGCTGCTCGAGATCTTCTGACTCCAGCGCCCTGCCCGAATACCCGGGGCCCTGCTAGCCTGTTATTTGGGAATACCACAATGTGGCCATCCATCCTGCAATTTCGTTCAGAGGCAAACACTGTCTGAAACCCTATAAGCATTGTGTGTTGCCCAAGGTGTATAGTTTTAACCAAGGTGGATTAAACCCAAATTAAACACCTAGCTTATTCTTGAAAGAAATTGGCTTCCGATTCGTTGTTGCATCAATGGGTTTAGCCATCAGATTTTCCTATGCCTTATTTGGAAACTGTTGTTAGAACGCACATTTTGCCCCACATATGAGGATGAGATTTTCCCACCATGTATAGCATGTGCAAAAATTACTGTCACAAGATCCAAATTTCAGTTACTGATATTCCTAGGCTTTCGAGGTTGGAAAACTGTGGCTTGACCCTTGCCGACCAAGCTCTCACAAAATTCACTGAAGCTGATGAGTACTCGCTTCTGTCCGGACCCGACTACCAGAGTGTAGCAAAGGCATGTTTTGTACTCGGAAAACATCACAGAGTCAAATTCAAACAATGTATGATACTTCTATGCAGGATGGCTACTTTTTTGCCTTTTTATGCTGCCGCACCTATACCGGGTAAACATCAGTGGACGATTGAGAAATAAATTGGACGCATCTCACCGCTGCGTTAGCTCGGTCTTGAATGGTTGTGACCTTTTTTCCAGTGTCGAGGAGTTTCACATTATGGCCACATGCGGTGAGCTCCTCAACATTCCACAACTTTTGCATGGCGCGGACACCACTAGCAGTTATCTGAACAGAGGTGCCAAAGCGGGTGAAACCATCCGGTTCGGTGCCATCTATGGTGCCATGGTAATCGAGTTGACCGCGCCAAAAGATGTCGACAAGACCACTGGCTCTGTGATGATGGAGAATGAGCATCGAAGGATGAAAAAAAAATAGTGATCAACCTTTGAAAGTCGACCCCGATTCCGTAAGCACCCCAGAGAAACTCTCCACCACTCATCTTATTGTGGTCAGCGTCAGGTCTGATCCCCCATTGTCGGCGCTTAGGACCTTTGCCGGCGCCAATCTGCTTAGCTGGGAACCATAGCCCGAACACAAGAGGGGCCAGGTCCTTATCGCGATGTTGTCTGTTGCCAAACTGGTTCATCGTGGCAGTCATAGAGTTTGCGTACAGGTCTTGAGGGTCGACACCAGTCAGGGGATCTGAAAATGCGGCGACGCCATGCCTAATTGTCAAGATCTGTAAATGCGCGGAAGGCGCAATACTGTATAGGATAAGTAAAAGTATGAAAAGTAAATAATGAACTCACCCTCAGTCTCCTGCTATGTGGGATCAAAGACTGAGGGTAAAAGACGAGGGCATAGGGTTTATATACATATCTACTGCTGTATCAATCTGACATCTGTCAAAGTCTATTATGGGCCAGAGGCCAGGGCACTCCGTGGAATAGTTTATTTCCTGACACCCCCACTCGACCCAGGCCGTAGTCCCATTGAAAGACAGAACTTCAAGTGCTTGTCATGGGGAAGAGCTTTGGTGAAGATGTCTGCCACCATATCCTCTGTTGGATACCAGAGCACTATGCATTCTCCATGCCTCACCAAATCATCTCGCACAAAGTGGTACTTGCTCTGTATATGCTGAGTTCGTGCACGATATTGTGGGTCCTGAGATAGTATGATGGCAGCTCGATTGTCACATCGCAGTTCAGTGGGATCCTTCTGTGGCTGTCCGAGCTCTTCGAAGAAGGATCGAAGCCATGCCAGGTGCTGTCCTAGCTATATGTGTGGTTCATTTGGGTCCCCAAATGAATGAGCCATATGTCTAGCAAATTCTGCCTCTTCAAATTTGAATAGCAGTTTTACGACGCGTCAAAATAATTTGCGGAGTTGCCGCTAATTAGTGTCACATTATGTCACGTTGTGACTTTTGGCGGTCCTGCGACGGGGTGTTCCCGGGGAGCGAGGGGGAGGTCTCGAGGACCTCTTTCGCGGTGTTTGCAGCGCGGGCGTTGACAGGGAGGACGCTAAGCAAAAGTTTAAGTGATCGACGATCAGTCTCAAAAATTGAAAAATCCGAATTTCCGGTTGTCCGAATGCGGCCAAGATTCTGCTCAGCTCTCGTTTGGTGGGAAACTCACGAAATGGACCTTTAAAAGTATGTTGCTCCAATCTACGAGTGTTTCTCTCAACTTCTGCCCCTCCAGTTTTTTATATTACTTCACAATTGGTGCACAGGAGTGAAGTAAAAACGGGTTTTTAAAAAGCCCTTGTCGACTCTTGGCACCAACAGTGTACTATATATATGAAGCTGTGCCACAAATGTCGCAGGCAAATATCTAAGTTAGTTAAAAATGAAGACATCACTATTTTCCCCCCGAGGGATAGCATGGTTTTGGCGAGCACAGGACGCGACGAGCATTCCCCCCGATTTAACTTTATACAAGCCCCTTCATTTGTTTTGCTCGCAAACGATGCCCGCATCATCAAACAATGAACGGCGGCTTGATCCGAACCTACCAAGAACGACAGGACAACTTCCTAGGAATGAGCTGGAGGATGGAGAACTCACAGAACATCTCAAGGCAGGCTTAACCAAGAATGATTATGAGATAAAGTTGAATGCAAGTAACAAAAACGAGGATAATCCACCAATTCAAATTTCTTCACGGCGGACTGGGTTTCATTAGCCAGAGAGCTAGTCAGCATGGACCGGGTACCGCGGCTGTCGTGGTACGGACTGCACCGTCGAATTACAATATGTCTGATGCGGCAGACCCCACTGTAGAAATCATCCTTGGAGGCGAACTCCTCGTCGAACCGGCACAGGATCCCTGTAAGTATTTCCCAGCTAATTAAACGCGTGTATATATACTTGGTATATATACAGGCCGTATATATATCTGTATATAAACACTGCACCTAAAATACCATTTTTTCGGCTTCCCCGTCCCAGCTTATTTTCCCCCCACTCCGTGTGCCATTGCCACCAGAGTCGATGGCCGTGCTGGACCAATTCGAAAGGCTGGTGACCTTATTAGCACCGTCCACAGGTTTGTCCGTCAATAGATCCCTGAAAAACGGCAGTGTTATGTCCACACCATCACACCACAATGGAATCGTTGCTTCCACATCCGAGTCGTCCAAATCCGATAAAGCAGAATCACCGGAATAATTGGTTAGGGCAGAGTTGAGGGCTGCCAGGCCCGCCTAGCATTCTGGTGTGAAGGAAACATGTGGTTCTTCACCCTCCGTGCCCGCACCCGCGACAAGCACCGATGTTAATGTTGGCGGCGGCGTGGGCGGAGCAAAAAGCGACTTGACAGACCGCCAATTGAACTCTGGAGCCTTCGAGGTGCGTTTGGGCTGCAGAGATTCAATACATCAGGGAATGCAGAGTAGCAGAATCAAGCACGTACCAATGTTCCGGCAGCACGAGCCACACGGCGATTGCGTTGATAGATTTTGGTCATGTTGACGATGGTGCGGGCATCTTGACTTGCGGGGCCTTTAGTATCGATTCGGGTGAAGTTAGAGACAGTTCGCTCCTCCGGCATTGAGTTGGCAAGGACGGAAAATTTTAATTGCGATAAACTAAAGAAAAATCAACGTTCAGCGATTTCGAGTCTGTCTTCCATCAACCGCTTGGCCGCGGTAATATTGACTTTTCTTGGGAGCTGCGGTAACACCATAAATTGTCGAAGAGACAGGGTTATCAAAACGGAAGGGCTTACAGGAATATCAGCAGTGGTAATAGCACTGGTCACAGCAGTTGTGAGGTCGTCGACCCATGACACGAGCAGCCCATTAGAACCAGCGTTTCCTGTTATGTATCTCCGAAGAACAGTGGTGACTTCCTCCAATTCTGTACCGCGAGACTGGAATATTATTGGGGCCACAGAGCCATTGCTTCGATTGAAGGATGCGGCGAGTGCGTGACTGACAACAGTCTGGGTGCAGCCTGCAACGGCGATCTTCTTGGGGCCGGGAATATAGCCAATGAAGTCGTGACAATCTCCAAGTGAGATGGCTTCAGGTAGTGCCCTCAGTAGGCGTGCCAGATACTTGAGCTCCTCGTCATAGTGAGCAACCCCAGACGGAGACATGGGCGTTGTCGAAGGGTGACTGGTGGGATGGCCGGCAAGCGGCAGGTCACAAACCACACGCTTCGCGCGCTCCTCGCTCGCGTCCGAATTGATTGCCGACGGGCCGTGGTCCCGACAGATTAAAAAACCGGGCATTTCCCAGAATCAATTAAAAACCGGTATATATACATCCGCCAAATACAGGTCCCTAGATGATCATCCCATCCTCCGAGTCATATTTGTAATGGCGCCCCCCCCAAAAAAGTCATCTGTTCCACCCACTAGGAACGCGAGTGGTTCCAGGATGCCATCGCTCTTCCCAAGCTTTGCTTCCGTGGAAGCATGCACCTTTCTATCAGGTTCCTACCCAGCCGCACGTTACGAGGCTAATATACGGAGGAGGTGTGGTTTTTCACCGACTTTGTCACTCGGTCACATTACAGTCACACGGTCCGGAATTTCCGGAACCCATTTTTGTATTCGCTACCTCCTCCGTATATTAGCCTCGTAACGTGCGGCTGGGTAGGAACCTGCCTTACTATGGCAACGCGGTACGACCTGTGTTTGGATTGACGAGG
The DNA here is from genome assembly GCA_029282285.1 of Mycena rebaudengoi. Lineage (NCBI taxonomy): Eukaryota > Fungi > Basidiomycota > Agaricomycetes > Agaricales > Mycenaceae > Mycena > Mycena rebaudengoi. Next base: position 88,727 of record JARJCX010000237.1, read on the forward strand.
CGGCGATCAGGTCCACATTTTAGTTGATGCCCCTGAGCAACCCTAAGCGGCGGCTATAGCCCCAGATCGGCGGAGTGATCAAACCGCGAGCGGAACCCAAATTCGTACATATTATTGCATAAATCCGGCCTGCTGCTCATGCCGAGAATTTTCAGTGCTCCAGTTTGAACCAACCACCACCCAAAAAATATCTCCAAACTCTTATCTATGTGTTCATTTGTCCAAGTCTCAAATGAATTTCTTTTGTATGTTGCCATCACATCAAATCAAAAACACGTGGCTTCATCAGTGTGTCGATCTGCGACTTTTTTAAGGACGCTGACAGTGACAGAGCCAAAACTTTGAAAGAGCGCTTTAGCAGCTGCCAATTCGATATTGGAGAGCAACAGGAACCCTTCCTCATGTAAACGCGAATGGGAGAGGAACAATACACAATTCAAAGCACAAGATGAATTCGATCCAAATTCGAACGCCAAAAAGTCGGACAATACGCTCCGAGTTTAGATCTCAGTCCAGGGTCGAACAATTTCGCTTATAGTCGCTTATGTCCCTTGTTTGTAGTGTTTCGCAGGCCAGCCGTTGTGCACCTCTCCCGCCACCTTCATGGCCAGCCCGTACAACCCCTACGCAGAGGCGCGCGCCATGCCAGAAACTACCCAAACGAGCTCGACGTTAGCACCGAACAGGCCTTCGCATGGCCACCCAGCAGCTTTCGATGAGCCCAGAGACCCGGATCCAACCTGGACGATCCTGCTCACCGGCGCTGTGATCGTGCTTGCTGTGGTCGTCGTTGGCCTGGGCTTAATTATCCAGTTGTTCGTGATGCACCTCTACCACACCGCCGGCGGTGCAGTGTACAGCACCGCACCACTCGGCCGCACGCTCACAATCGCACATGTGACATCTGTGGTCGTGTCCATGTCCGCGCCGTTTACCATTGGGCTCGGAGCGTATTGGCTGGCGGGGAAGTGGCTCGCAGCGTCCAGAGATGAGGGCCTTGATCGACCGACGCCGTACCAGTGAGTGTAAGAAGAAACCTCAGCACCGCTCGCTAACGTTCTTTGAATAGACTTGGGATCCTAATGACCACGCTCAACCGCGCAAATCTGTCCGCGTTGTGGAACGGCTCTACTTACATCGTCGGGCGCGGTACTATCCCGGGTGGTAAAACGCTCGCCCGGCCGCCCATCTTGCGTTACGCTGTCTGGATGTTGTTTACCTTCCTCGCCCTGGCGTACGCTTCGGCAGGGTCGGAACTGTGGCTTGGCGCGACGTCCGAGGCAGTTTTGTATCCAGTGATCAAAGCGGCGGATGCCGGGGTATTGCAGCCGATGTATGGCCGTCGAATCAACCAAACTGAGTGCGATGCAACGAAAGACTTGAGCAACAACAAGCCCTACCAATGTGGATTGATCCGAGGGTGCGTCATCCAAGCTACAGGCAACGAAACTGCGCTTATTCCAGTCTGGCTCGTATAGGAGTGGTGGAAACCCCCAGGCCGCTGCGACTAACGTTCTTACTGTCAACGGCGTGTCTGATACGACTATAATTGCGTTCACTGATGACTCGACAGCGATCATGGTTCCTCCGCCATCCCTGCTTCCCGCCAACCTGGATTACACCGCCACCACGCCGGGGGTCAGGTCTGACTGTACTAGCGTCACCTCGCAATGCGTGGGCGCCAACCTGAACGCGGGCGCAGGTCCCGGTGTCGTCTGCCCCCCGTCTGTGGGCTTCAACACCTCGTTTTCTCCTTTGAGCTGTAACATGTATACTGGCAGCGACGTCGGTGGACCACTGGACGCGACTGGTCAAATACTGCCCTGCTACAGTGCCGCAGCGTCGGCGTGAGTTGCTTGTACTCTCTTTGCATCGCCTAAAATCTGAGTCTCCGACCCAGAGAGTTTCGGTTCGCAACCATCGTCCGCTCTAGTGCATACATCCCAAAAGATTCAAGCGACTGTGGGTGAATTCATTCTTGCCACGATAATCTATACTGATGGTGGCGTTGGGCCCAGTCGTCGGCAACACCGGGTTTTACTTCCACAGCAAGGCTGCAGTCAACGTCGTCATCTGCAACGTCAAATCCCTTGCCGTCACGTACCGCTACTTCAACGGCAGCTATACGCTGGTCTCTGCGGCTCCCTCCGACGTTCCGCAGGGCCAGCGCATCTCAGACGGCTCTGTAGCGGGCCCATTCTACGTACCGCCTGCCATCGAGGGCGTCGGGATTTCATCCGGGAGCTACGTCGATGCGTTTGCACAAAAGCTCTCCCAGGTCGCGTTATCGATGACTGCATACATAATCGAGCCGAGCGAGGCTATATCGCACCAATTCATCGTGCCCAACATTGGCTCCCGCCTCCCATTGGCGCCGCTCCTGCTCCTGTTCCTCATCTCGTTCATCTATTGGTGAGTCCGCCCGCCACCAATTTGCATAAACGACCCGAGTGCTGATTTCTGGTGGATGCAGCACGCTGGTAGCGGCCATCATGCTTCTCGCGGTGCTCGAGCTGCGCAAGTCGCCCCACACCGCATTTGCTCGCAGCCGGCTCGTCGATCCTACTACGGCGATTAGCACGGCATACGGCCCCGACGACTCAAAGCTCAAGATGACCAGATCGCCGCAGGAGCTGTTTGGGCACGAGACGGCTGCGGACCGCTTGAACGTGGGCGTGAGCAGCCGCGCGCAGGGGCTGCCGGCGGTGCGGAGGTCCAGCACGCTCGCGGCGCAGCCTTCCTGGGAGAAGTAGTTTCCTTCTCGTGTTCTCGGCACTCCGGTTAAGAATCAGCGTCCTGTTTCTTTTCCTTTGCCAACATACATTTGTTGTCTACCGTTTTAGCATCGTGGTTTCACCCGCGCACTTAAAACAACTATGGGCAGTCGTTTTACCTACAAACTACAGTCGTTAATTATGCACGCCACGAGTTCCCGAGATTTTATCCGTGAATAGTTCTAATCGTGCGCTATTCAGTAATAATCGGAAGTAACATTTCCCCTTAGCGGTTGAACACGATCAAGACGTTGCTCTGACAAGGCGCATTTCTCCAGCACACCAGTCCAATGAAAGCCGTAGAGCTTTGCCCCACAGACGGACACTACGGACGGGGGAAATGATTATCACCCATCCTATATATCTGTTCTACAAATCCTTTGGCTTTGAGCGCGGCGGCTGTGTGTTCTCCGACGTTTTTGCCGGCGCCCTTGATGAATGCGATAAGAGGCGCCATGGGATAATAACGAGAGGTAACTCGAAAATATGGACTGGGTTGCAAATCTATCTCGTTAAGTAGACCGCTCGCGAACTCGACAGACTGGCTGAGACTAATGAACCAACTGGGTGGTCCGCTGGACCATATTGTCTACACAGCGGGCGGCAGCCTTCACATGACCGCATTAGCGGAAACAACCGCCTCGACGGCGCTCAGCTCTTTCACTGTGCGCTACCTCGGCCCATTGTTGGTCGGGACGCTTGTCGCGGCGCTCAGACGGGAAGGGACCCGTGTATATAACCGTTTACGGAGAGTGACATTTTTTGGCTCGCAAAAGTGGCTTGCGCCTGCGCAAAATGGCTTGTTTCGGGCGTGGGCGTGGATTTGTGTTGTAAGGGTCACGGAATATTCCGGACATGCCCCTTACATGTACTAGTTATATTTACGATACACTCCGAACTCTCCGCATTTTCGCGATATTACTTATGATTCTCATCATATTCATCTAGATTTATCCTAGTTCATATTATTAGATTACTCATACTCCGATACTCTTGTTATCCGTTCTCTTAACGAAATCTCTCGAATCAGATTGTACATGTTTGTGAAGCATCCCCATATGTCTATCCCCATGCCTATTCCTCCTCTCTGGTGCTTCGTTCAGGACATTTTTGACTCCCACACTCGCACAGCATGCTAACAGCTATGTTGCATCTTTAGCTACGTAACTCGTCACCAGATCGTACCTGCCGACCCTGGCAGCTTTGCAGCAAGCTCCATTATTTGAACACAAGACAAGACATGCCTCCGCTTCGCTCCGGCAAGCGTGCCGGATAAGCTTGGTGATATTACAATTAAATAGAGAACTACATATAGCAGAGTGAAGAGTGAATGAAATATTGAGGTAAATGAATACGGCCACTCAGTGGATAGAGTGGGACCAAAAGCAGGTCCGAAACAAATATTTGACGGTGAGTATGTATCGGAGATAAATTTACAGCAAGCGTGTGCATTTGATAGGATAAGCCGGTTTGCTCACGCCCAGAAGGGTGCGGCAACGGGTGCTTGAGTTGTGATAACGGCTGCGCCCACGTGAATAGGCTTTTGGGTGTAATTTTTGTGCGACAAGCGGATTTGCTCAGGCACATCAAAGGCCACGCCATTTCGTCGTCTTGCCCCGCCAACATCACTTCCAGTACATAACTAATGACAAAGGCTCCCAAAGCCCCCAAATTGAGTCTGCACAAGAATCTATAGGACAATTGTTTAAACAATTTGCATCTAAACGCAAATTGCCGTTTAAACACATGTTTAACGGAAGCGGCACACGGGACCGTGTTTAAACGGGACGGTTTAAACACTGTTTAAACCGACAAAAAAGCCAATTACACACCGTGGTTCGAACTTGTGACCTCATGTAAAAGGGGTACTGCAAGAAGTGGACAGCATAACCAACTGGCCCAAAAGGTCCTTTGAATACTCTAATTTCGGATGCCCTTTCCATTGGCCGTGAAGCGATTAGATATGAGCCCCAAGGGCAATAAATAGTACAAGGTGTTAAATATCAGCTTCCCCAATGATATTCAGGCAAGGATGCTCGACTCTTAGATTAAGCAGCAGGTGAAAACCGTGCTCAGAAATATTGATGAGACCTTCCTCATCAAGCCACGGACATTGTATCATGATTGTCATTAACAAGCTTAGAGAATCCTATGTATCTGACACAATTGATCCAAATGATTGGAGACCTTCGAGACCTGCCTGAAAAGACAGGGCTGGGATATCAAGGCCAAGGTACGGGCAATTTCATTTCATTTATTTTCAGTGTAATATATATATCTTATGTCCTGACCGCAGGCCTGTGAAATGCTAGTTAATGACCGTGACGCCGCTTAAGCAGAGAGAACTGTGTGTGCATTCGTGATATTTACACTGTGTAGTCGACACTGATTCAAGGCATGATTATATTCAGTGGGACAGTTGGTGTGCTATAGCCCACCCCTGTGACATGATTATTTCCAAAATTCTGTTACTCTTCTTGGCTTATCTTTTCTTAGATGTCCTGTATGACACAGAGTGCCTGAATGCTGCAAATCTCGAGTCGATTATATCCCCCTGAGCCACGGCCCAGGGTTTCCCGAAATAATGCACACCGTTCCTTCTGGAAGCAACCTAACGGGTGTTTTGATCACAAAATTGAAGGTCCCTTGTGATGTACGAGCACAAAATATAGACAGGCAATTTCGATATATTTGTATTGCCTGAAAATTGCCAGAGGATACAGCCTTCGTTCTGATACAAGTATCCATTGAGGAGCTCCACTTACAAACCTAATAGCTGTAGTAGACCTGCACTGGCAGGTTTTGAGAGTTCAATAACCAGAGAATAAGAAGTTCAATGCAATCCAAGCTTAAATATCTGCCGCTGAGCTTCAAGCTTGGTTCCCACTGCGGGCAAATGACGTGACGGTCAAATGTTGACCGCCACGGTGCCGGTTGCTGGACGGTCGCCCAGCGGCTGAATTTTTACTGTATCATGTATTTGATGATGGGCCACGAGGCGGACGCATGTAAGAACAAAGGTGTAGACTGTTCTTAAATAAATGGCAACCCCTCCAGACTCCACTGTACTAAGTAGAATTGGGTAAAAGGCTGGTTGTCTTTTTGGGCCTCCAACTCCGGCCAAGTCCAACCGCAACTCCAAGCTCTCCAGTACCGCGCCGGCGGCACACGACAGCTTACCTGGCACGCACCGAACGATACGAAAAAAACACCAGCTTCACCCTTGGTCGACACTTGCACGTGAACGTACCTCTTGCCAAACAGAACGTTGTCCATACGAATGGATAACTGCCGCATTTGGATCAAAGACGGCACATTGATACGAATGTGCCGAGCTTGATCTCAATGTACCGTGTTTTGCGACATATCGACGTTACGGGTTTGTATATCTTCGTACTATATCACGTTTGTTCTGTTAAAATCTACAAGCAGAGACCCCGCGATCGTTTGTCTAGGTGGCTGGGAAAACCTTTTGTTGGCGAAGCATAATATGGACAATGCCGGTCCTTTCAATCTCTTCCGACGCTTCCTGGCTCCCCGACTTCAACCACCGCATCATGCAATTCCACGACCTCTCGGCTCTTGATAATCGCATCATCGACGTTGAGATGAAAAAGAAGTCTAGCAGAGTAGTTGAAGATGGACGGGTGTTTGAGAAGTCCTCATGTACAGACCCCGTAAAGTGGAAGGCAGGCTTCAGATGCAAGACAATGCGACGGTAACAACACGAACATCAAGCTAGAATTGTGTAACATGCGAACGAGTTTCAAAATAATTTCGAGGTCTTCTTGTGGTACATTCGTCCACGAATTGAATGCACGTAGAAGCCCATCACGGACGCCTTGGCCAGGACGAGCCGTGACGTAGGCGAACCGCTCCAGTAGCGCCTGTTTCGAGGTTGGAAGTGGACCAGACACTGAACCGAAATCTGAGACCTTTCCTTGTCATTATCAGGACTCCCCAATGTTTTAAAAATTTCGGAGAGAATTCCTATTGGAGGCATGGTGTGGGGTAGATATTCTCCTCTCTGGTATTTATTCTATTCCTGAATTTCGTCAGCTGTGTGGGTGGTCCCATCCCTGGTGGGCCCAAAGCGCGAGCGAACAGTCAGCAAGAAGGTGGATCAAGGGGCTTTTTGGCGGTTCTCTGTTTTAAGCTGTGAAGTCCAACTGCGAACGTCCATAAATTTTGGTATCTGTACTAACATTTGAGCCGTTAGAGTGTCAGTTGCATCCGCGACGCCGTTAATCATGGAAAATTTAATGGCCAGGACCAGCCGTTATGTGCATGAACGCACCAGAAACTGGATTGACCTTGTTGTTATCAGGCTTGTTAGAAATTTCGGAGATACTTTCTGCGGGGGGGGGTATATTACACTCGCGTGGTCCATAACATGAACAGTGAGTTTGGAAATGTCGGGTGGATACGCGCAGACTCTCTGTCTCAAATTTCGTCAGCTGTATGGGTGATCCCATGATTCATGGCGGCCCACCGGGCGAGCGAACAGTCGGCAAGAAGGTGGATCAACGGGCTTCTCAGTGGTTCTCGCTCCAACGCAGTTAGGTTCAACTGCGCACGTCCACGATGTAGGCATCTGTGCGAACATGTACATTGGAGACGTTAGAGTGTCAATTATACCCCCAAACTTAATTGAAATAACTTTCTATGCGACGGTCTATCAAACTCCACATACAACCCGAATTCACCACGCTACTATATTCTTGTTCCAAGTTGCCTTAAGGAGAATATTGGCGGTCAAGCACCGTACGTAATTGACGGAACGTGTACGGCACTGTAATCGTCTGTTGAATTATTACACCTGAGACCTGGATGGGCGGATCTAGTCGTTGTTTAAGAGCGGGCCCTATGAGTTCTTTGACTGCTCTAGTACTATGACCAAGTGTTCAACTAATACGGGTGACACCTTTTTTTTTCTTTCTGATCTGTGCCAAAAATAGCCTTAATTCGACAACCATCCCGGACGTCGAAAGACCGAAGTACAGTATATTACGGGTCAATGACACAAACAAACAAAGAATGCCAATAGTGGTGCATCCAGAGCTTTATTTCTTGATCTGAGTACACAGAACACATTAATTTTATGCACTTCATGATCCTACACAAGTTGGGAATCTTTGAGCTCCAAGATTATAGTGGATGAAGCGGCTGATTTTGTGTCATTGACCTGTCGGCCCAAATGCTCGACCAAACAATGACCAAACATTGCAGCAGAAACACTCCGCATTGCTCTTGCAATGTCTTCTTGAGAATTTTGAACATACAGAATTATTTTGAGACATCTGAAAGTCATACATATGAATTATTGTGGTTACAGAGGCAGAACTGGACCCTAAAAATATTGTGGTCCGTGTCATTGACCCGTAATATACTGTATCGCGCTTAGACTGCATACCTTCGCTGAAGTAATTGGGAGGTGGCATTTCATATGACGAGGAGAATGAAGCAAAGAAAGCCGACTCCTGAGAAATTGATCTTCGTGGACTCGTGGATATTTGTCACTGAACATGCCATTAGAAGTTTCACTCCGATCCGTAATTAAGATGAAAGGAGCAACTGGGCCCATGAACGCCCTGCTGCCGCCGTGGCCAGTAGTCTACATAAATCTTATTCTTGACCGCAGTATAGCCGCCTGCCTCTTAATAAGTATGTGTACCATGCAATCCATCCATCATCGAATTCCATGATTGTTTAATTAAGATGAAAGGAGTAACCAGGCCCATGAAAGCCCTGCTGCCGCCGCGGTATGCGATAACTTTGTTTCCTTCCCAGAAGTAAGGTGACTTCCGCTTCCTCACAGACTTCTGGCGGCTTTCGTTCGTTCCAGAAGCGGGGCGACTTCCGTTCCTTCCCAGAAGCGCGGTATCCTAAGATCCTTACAAAGTAGATGAGTTAAATTTAAAAATTGGCGCTTTGAACGTATCCCCTCGACATCAGTCTAAGTATTTAATTGGAAACCTTTCACACAACTTTCTCATTCACGCAACTATGATTTTGGGTGACGTGACTATTGCGGTCCACCAATCGGCGAGAGCATAATGTGCCGATTTACCGTGGAGGAAGTGCCGTCACAGATTGGCGAAGGATATGCAATGGCGTTTTTCTGACTTCCTCTTGAACGGTCTGAATGTACGTACCGTACCCGTGGGCGAGGGTCTGAGAAAAAAGTTGTAATCCTTCTCGTAACCTTTTCCAGCCAATCCCGTAGCGCAGAAGCTTATGTCAATGGGACACTATTCCCAGTGTCCCTGGTATATATACCGCAATGCGCTATCAAGCAACGATATCCCAGATTACCTCTCATTGAGCAATTCGACCTTGGATATTGACATCTCAGGTATCGTATACCAAGTTTTGTTTCTTCAAAGCGTGCTAAAGTATGCTCAGAAGACAATGGCCGCCGTACTTCCCTCGACTTACTTTGGTGCCGGTGCCACTGCTATGCAGCGCGAGGATGGAGACACCCGCATTTATTATCAAGGCGCTGACGGCGCTATCTACCATACTGGTGGGGTAGGCTCTGCAGTCTCCGGAGCTCAATATCGCCGGGGCGTTATCCTCGTTCCCGCCGAAAATGTCCGCTTCAACACTCCGTTGGCGGTCACTGCTTGGGACGGCTTCAAAGAGGTGAACATTTGTTACAATGTCTAACAGGTCATCCTGCATTACTCACATCCTTCTCCAGACTCGCCTCTACTATATTGACCGAAACAATCAAGTTCGCGAACTCTGTTATGGCCGCATGGGTAACTTTGTTCCCGGAGGGCTTGATAACATGAACTATAAGGTTGCTCCGAATAGCGGCTTGCTCTATGCCTTCAGCAATTCTAAGGGGGATATCAGAGTTGGATTTCAGTCTGCTGATGCGCCTGGAGTCATTACAGAAGCGGCGATTGCAGGGGGGGGCTGGGCGTCCGCCAAGCTAACTTAAAAGCAGTTACTGTTTCTGTACTTGAGCATTCAGGCTTACCTATTAGTGTTGAAGAATGTAACATTGTTCACTCGAACATTTCCATGCCCTCGGCTTAAAGCGATAGAGCTCATTCGGTTTTTCCTTTAATTTGGGTCTGACATTGTATTACCATAGGTGGTACCACCCTTCTGCTTCCGGTGTAATCTTCACATTTCAGGAACATCTTTCCACGACGAAGGGAGACTGGGTATTCCTGGTGGGTTCATGTGAGGCTATGGAGTTCCTGTGAGTTCTTACTGAAGTCGGCAAAACTTAAGGCACTTCACCGTATCCGTAACGCTACGGTTACGGCCTTACGGTACGGTTTCCGTACCGAACCGTCCATTGCTCGAGAGGCACCGTAGCCAACCGTCCATAGTACGGTTGGTCACCGTTGGTGCCGTATTTGTCCGTACCGTAAGTCCTTGGCACACCAGACACTCATTAACACGTAGAAGCAGATATTTAATCTGATAAGGTGGAGTCTGAGCTCTGTTTGACCATGGTTGAATCAGTAAATAATCCACAAAACAAAGTCAACACAGTACTCAGCGCCGCTGGAAAAAGGTTATTCAATCGAACAAGGTGGAGTCTAAGTTCTCTAGAGCATGGTAAAAAATGGAATGATTTAACAAGCAGTCAGCACTCCCCACAATCACGGAGAAGCGAGTTAAGGTGGAGGCTGAGTTCCATCCGTTTGAGTAAATGGTCCAACAAGAACTCAAACAACGTACACTGTTTAAGCCCTGGTGTCTTCAACGTTTCGGACGACGGAAAGGACGTCCGCATCGAGTCCTACATCAACGGTCTCGGACCAAGGGAGCACTTTTCCCTGCTATACCGACTAATTGAGAAGGTCTTCCTTTTGGTCCTCCCGCATCTTTACCAGTTTGTTGCCCCGTTTGGAGGGTCAAAACGGATGAACATAGCCACCGTGGACATAGCCAGGGACATAGCCTCCGTTTTGACCCTCTAAACCGGAGGGCAAACTAGTAGGGAGAGCTCGCCCCCCCGCAAGACGATGAAAAATGGGTGACCAGGCCAATGTCAGCTCGACCCCCAGCGCAACCCGAGCTAGCTGCCATCTTAGGACACGAACAAGCCGTCGGTAGGTCTGTATGATGAGGATTGTGTGTAAGGAAAGCCGAGGGACATGATAAAAATGGTGGAGGAAAGAAATAGGTCAAAATAATGAAGAGGATGAGAAAAACATGAAAAAGGTGGATGTTAACGATTGGTGAGAAGCTCGCATACAACGCCATGATTGGCATAAGCAATGAGCATACCGACGGGCACTTTCACATCGTCATTATTTAACTCCCTTTGCAGGCGAACGAGCAATTTACGTGGAGTCGCCAATGGCTATCGTCATCGTGGCAGGCGCAGCATATAACAAATTGACCCGCATTTAAAGATATCAAGCGCGGTATATTGAGTTCAGTCAACACGCGTCTACAACTCGGCTTTCAATCTCGGAGGTTCGCTGCTTATTTACAACATGTGAGTTCTAGAGTGCCCAACTCTAGTCTCAGACGTAGGTGCCTCGTTTCTCCACGTCCCCCTCCATGTGTATCTGTTTCTCCCTCATTTTTTAATTGTTCTTCTTCCAATTGTTCATTTCTGTTTATTTCTATTGTCGCTCCCGCAGCCACTAGTCCCGGCGCTTCCCATCCTCGACGCCGCAGACGGAATGAGGATACACGAACACAATGTCGGTCCCACTGCGCAGCCGTGAACGGGTTCACGCAGACAGAGAATATAATGAATTGTATTGTTGACTGACTGATGACTTAAATTTTCCTTTATGAAATTTCAGCTGCTTGAATTCAGCGCCCTTATCGCTAACGTTGTTAATTTGTTTTAAATAGCTGATTGCCGTGCTTTCCTAACGCATAACTCGCATACTCTACGCTTATCCATAAAAAACTGTATTTAATGAATGTATACTGATGAATAAGTGTGTAGCTTGGAAAGGAATCAAATAAATAGAATTGAAATGAAAACACAATATTGGAACAACCGTAGGGTATAATCAATCGAAGCAAGACTGAATAATATGCGATACATCCTAGGCATGCACTCATTTTTTTTTCAGATTTTGCAATGCTTTATACACACAGCTCGCAGTTATATTGTTGTCTAATTTCCTGTTTGGGATTGCGGTGTTGAGTTACCTGATGACGTGGGGGCGTTTGATCACCGAGCGGAGGCTAACAGCTTGCATGCCAAACAATCGCACATACCCATGCTCTCTCTTATACCATCACCACCGCTCGCCTCAACTGCTTCAATCCCGCCCGATATCGCTTCGAGACTCGATTTCAGCTACTCCAACACTCACAGAAGGTTGCCGTTCATTGGCACCGACGAAGCTCGTGCCCATGACCCTCATGCGCCAGCGCGTATGACAGTAACGACTCATCCGGGGATGCCAGAGGATACTTCCCTCCTCTGGAGACTTCTCGATGTCTGTATTCGTCTCACGGGGATCGCCGTTAGCTTGGTGGTGAGACCAGGGCCACACCACATCTGGATTTTTGCAAGGTACGTCTTTTTCTCCCATTATATCCTTTCGAAAAAAAAATCGAACCAACCTGTGCTGCTCTTCTTTAGCACCCATGTCATCATCCCTGCCGGAATTTTGGCCGCTGTCGCCGTGGTCCTAGGCGATAATCAGTCCAAATCAGCACCTTGCACCGGCAAGTCATTTTATTTTTCATTTCTTTCGATTCCGAAACTTAAATTCGATTCTGTAGGCACTCCAGCGGACTAAGTCCATCGCCCGCCGCGCGTATCAAGACAGTCTGGGCCTTCGTTCTAGTCGGAGGGACTGACGGAGACGGCGGAGAGGGAGTCGGCAAAGGTGCGAGTTTGTGCACCTCTATATGCATTCCAAAAATCCTATCTAAACTCCGCCGCTCTTGCCTAGGATCCAGGCCGTTGCCCCACTCCCACAGTTTGGCCGCCGTAGTCGTCGGTCTCACGTTCGTCGCTGTCCAAGGCGGCGACCAGGTCGGTTTTCCCCCTAACCAAGGCAAGTCATTTTTTTTAATTTCCTTCGATTCCTATAACTAGAGTTGGGTTGTATAGGTAGTCTATCGCTGCGAGGTCGTCGTCCTACGCGGTGGTTTCGATGACCGAGGTCGTTATTGGAGTCGCAGGGACTGGTGTAGACGGCGGAGGCGTACAGGCAAAGGTGCGCTTGGTTCTATCACTTTTCAGAAAAACTCAACTAACTCGTGCCACTCCTCTATAAGAGCCATGCTGTCGTCGTCTGCCCTCGGTTTGACCGCCGTCACTGTGTTTGCCGCGTTCGCCGCTGCCCAAGGCGGTGATCAGGCTGATTTCGGTAAGTCGTTTTCTTTCGTTTCTTTATATTGTAGCATCTAAACTCCCATGTACGCACTGTAGAGGACTCGGGCCATCGTCGGCCGCCGATATTTTCACAGTCGGGGCCGTCGTTCGTGTTGGGGGCATCGGCGGAGACGGAGGAGAGTCACCTGGCAAAGGTGCGTGTTATTCTACCGTTATACGCTATCTCAAAACCTAGCTAACGGCTGTCGCTTGTCGTACAGGACCCAGAGCGTCGCCCCCCGGCCGCGGTTTAGCCAGCCTCGTCGTCAGGATCGAGTTCGTCGCTGTCGAAGACAGCGATCACGCGAAATCAGCACTATACCGAGGCAAGTCATTTTTTTTTTTCATTTCCTTCGATTGTAGCATCTGAACGCTGTTGTGTATGCGCTCCAGGGTACTCAGTCGATCGTCCTCCGCGGTCATATTCGACAGTCGGAGCCGTCGTTCGTCCTTGGGGCATCGGCGGAGACAGTGGATAGTGACCTAGCAAAGGTGCCCATTATTCTACCGATATACGATTTCTCAAATCCTAGCTAATGGCTGTCGCTGTCATATAGGACCCAGAACATCGCCCCACGGTCGCGGTTTGGCCTGCGTCGTCGTCGGTAGCGAGTTCGTCGCTGTCTTCGACAGCGATCACGCGGAATCAGCACTACACGGAGGCAAGTCATTTTTTGCAGTTCCTTGCATTCTGGGGTCTAAATTCTATTGTGTGCGCACTCCAGGGTACTCAATTCATCATCCTCCGCGCTTAATTCGACAGTCGGAGCCGTCGTTGGGGTCAGAGGGTGTGGGGGAGGTGGGGGAGATGGAGGCGCTCAAGGTGCGTATAATTGTGCATCCATATCCCTTCAAACGTCTCTAATTAACGTCTTTCGCTCTCGTCTACACCCAATAGCGTCGTCCCCTGGCCCTGACCATGGTTTGGTCGCCGTCGCCGTAACAACCGCTGTCGTCGCTGTCCACGGCGGCCTACCTCCCTCCCGGACGCTGCCGCACCTCAAGAACCACCCGAGCGCGCTGTGGCCGCTCTCGTCCTCTCCCCAGAACCCATACTCATCGTCCGCATCGCTTCTTGGCCGCCGTGCCATTGAGTTCGGGCACTGCGCGTCGACTTCGCGCACACTCCCCGTCCTCACCCGCTGACGGCCCCACCACTCACCACTGAACTCCAGCCCCGTGCTGTCGTCCTCGACCCACCACCCACCACCCTCTGCAGCGACCCGTGTGCTCAACCGGCGTCTCTGCCGTCGTCTTTGTCGTAGCCACCCCGCCCCTACCCACCTACTTCCCAGCCCGCACCATCGCACTCTCTCCCTCCCCAAATACCTCCCTCAACGCCCGTGCGCCCTCCACGGCCGCCTCCGCCGCCCTGTTTGGACGCTGTCCGCCGCCTCTGCGGACCCACCTTGACCCAGCCACTCCTGCCGAGCACTTTCGCACTTCGTGGGCGTTATCGATGCGTCCACCGCGCATTTCTCAGCGTCCCTGCGCCGTCCACCGCCCTCTCCACTGCCCCCTTTGGATTCCCCCCGCTGCGCTTGGCGGACCTACCCACATCTACCCACCACCGCCCCGGCGCATTACCGGGGCGCTCCATCCGTGTACGGTCGTCGTACGCGTCACACGCGCAGCACAATCCACCACCCGCATCCCTGTTTCGTCTATGCCGCCGTCCTCTCCGCCAAACTTCCTTTTTTTTCTTACTACTCATCCATATGGCCCTTTCGCGCAACCTCGATGCATTTCATTCTTTCCAGCCATCCTTCTTTTCTACAACTCCTTGCCTATACAGTTGACTGGCTCATAATGCATAAGGTTGGTTCCCTGCCAAATTGAGGGAAATTTGCCCCAATCCAATGCATTATGAGCATTATGCACTATGAGCACGCTTCTACAGTGGCGAAATGCACTTTGGTGGATCCACAAACCTATGCGTTATGAGAAATTTTAGCAGGTATGCGTTATGAGCTTATGCATTATGAGCCAGTCAACTGTATACGGACTTTTTCTTTGTGTATTTCTCTGCGGACTCCAATTTTCCTTCCACGTTAGTTTTTTTATGTACTCTTGTTCATTACTCATGTCCTCGTCAATAGAAAATGTATCCAAGTACAACTTAAAACAGTCATTATTTGAATCTTAAAACCTGAGGTAGTTCCATATTCTCGCTTTCGCGTCACGACGTACATTTCGGAAATTTTTATGCGGTCTCTCGCCCTCGTGCGAGCACACTTCAATTCAAACTTCTTTACTTCACTCCTACTTATCCATTGTTTCGCTCCGAGTATTCTCAAGAAACTGCTCCATCAATCCACCCGTCACACGAAAGACAAAGTATTTTGCTAGGATCTCGAAAACAACCTTAGTCCCAGACGGCAAAACTCTGCAGGCGTATGTCCTCACACCTATTTTTCCGGCCGGAATTCGAATAACCGCCGAACCCTTCCCCTTCATGGCTACAACTCGCTTCCTCGAGAGCGAGGTAGTAACGTGGACCCTTATACTTGCAACCGTTGATCATATTCTCGTACTCGAGTCAAATATGGTCATTCGCCAAGTGTCTCGTTCAATCACCAAATTTCAACCTCTTCGCAGAGTGTAGATTTTACACGGCAAGAAACGACGGTAACTACACGTCTTTGTACCCATGATTGTCCGCAAGCTATCTTCTGATACTATTTGTTTACGCTGCTGGGCTGAAACATTCCGTTAGTCCGATGCTCACAAAGTGCCTCACGGCACTGTTCAAAGGCCAGCGAGCTGGAACTATCGATCAAAGCATGTGATCTATCAGGTGACCTATCAAACAAGCTGTGGCGCTGAGACTTCTTGCATTTGAGACCGTCATGTCGTTATCAGTGTTGGAGGCGATGTCCATCCTTCGGCCCATGGAACAGAATCTGGCACGGCTCGGCTTACCTGCCTACTCACGCTCCAACGACGATGACGAGACGGATGGCAAGGTGTGGCAGAAGTGGCTCGATAGCCTTGCTTCGCTGCTCGTTGGATCTTCGCCGGGTTCACTCAGCAACCAGGTTTGCGCCGTATCCTTGTCCCTCCTTCAGTCAAGATGCATCGTGACCATTGCCTTTAACGTTCGCTCTACACGTTCAGGAGATGTGCACAAGCTCGTCCACTCCATCTGGAACTGGATGAAAGATGCATCGGTTCTGCCAGAAGAAGATTCAAAGAAGAATGGAGAGCTCTTCGGAATCATCTTGGAGGCATCACTGGATAGGATCAGGCGACGGCTCAAGGACAAGGGTAAATTTGTGGGTCCTCTGATTGCCAAGGTACGCCACATTTTTGTTGATCGACCTAGCGTACTAAATATCTCACAGGCCGAGGAAACTAATCTCACAGAGCTCCAGAAGACGTTCCTCATGACAGCCTATCTTCTGCACGTCGACATACTTCAGCGATTAGGTCCTGACGTCGAGAAACCCGACTTTCACATGGCTTCAAAAGCATTCCGCTTTCGGGTTAAGGCTTACGAAGCTGCAAAGTCAAAACTGGAGGACTTCTACTGGCTTCATCCGTTTGAAAGCCAGATGGTGAAGTGTACGTCATCCGCTCTTCAGGATCTGAAACGGCCCTCTCACACGAAGTTCGCAGCTGAAGCCAAATTGCCCTCGTTGGTGTGCTACGTGGACAAACTACAGAAGCCTTACAGTCAATACGTCCTCATCTGCAAAGCGGTTCGCAAGTCTTTCATCCGGGACACCCTCTCTATCCCTCTCCATGTCAACGTGCTTCCATCAGGAAAACCCTCCTTGGGAAATTTCCCCGGAATGTCCGGAAATCAGGATCCTCATTTAGAATTTGATGGAATTCCGGTAATTTGTCTAAATTACCGAGCTTAACGTGATTACCTTTCCGCCCATCTTTATAATGACTCTGGACCCCCTAAATTCACTTTACAAAGAGGTTCTATTAGTGACTGAAAATGCCGTAGCGTCATTCTAACTGTTCCGCACGCTGAAACACAATTGGGAGAAAATCACCACCAGAGCCAAAAAAGGTTCCAAGTCAATTTTGGGCCCGCCCTAAAGGCCACGTGTCAAAAATGCCCTGATGTTTGACACCTGCCAAAAAAAAAGTGGTTTGTTTTGATGGAGGCACAACACATGTCAACATCTTTCTTCCTTTCCCCCCATCTCCTTCCCCACTCCGCTCCTCTTCCTGTCCGCCCATTAGTCCATTGTCCGTCATTTACTCTTCTTGTGTACCTCACTAACAGTCGTGCCATCTTTTAGTGATCAATCTCACTGCGCGGCAAATAGCAGTCCTCTCTTTTTTGACGGTAAGGTGCCTTGATTTTAGTTATTTGGCAGTTTGTTACTGACCCGCATTAGAATAAGGCTTTCACAGTGATAGCGGCTCGCTGCATACTTACTGATTCCTAGGGCACTCGAGTCGCACGCCAGACCACATCTTTCCGCATGTCGACGACCGCACCCGATACACCTTGCAGCTACGCCCACAGCATGTTCGGTGAGCTCGTATCCCTGCCGCCGCCATTACCCTTACTATTGAGACCATAGTGCAGGTTCGGAACTGTGTCCCACTCGCCACGCTCCCGCACCCTTGCTCGACCACGCTCCCTGCCGCTCCCAGCGCTCGCAGGGATGGTCAGCGTGCTCAACCGCGGATGAGCCTAGGAGCGTGCCCACCTCATGCTCCCCCGCCACACATGCCGTCCCCATCACCATCGTGTGGGCCGGCATGTCGAGCTGGTGAGTGTTTCTTCTTTGTTATCTTTTCTCTCTTTTGTTGACCACTTCACGCACTCATAACCCAGTCCGCCCAACCGTCTTCGCCGCCCGCACCGCTCCAGCATCGGATTCGCTTCTTACTCGGCCTCCTCACATAAACATTGCCGCCAAGCGCCCATCGACGCACCGGTTCCCGACCTCGGCGCGCTGCAAGTCGTGAGCAACACATTTGATAAACTGCCCGTACTCCCATGCTGCATTTGTGCTCACGCCTCTGTAGATTGAGTTGTTCGTGATGCTGCACATGATTCCTGCCCCGTGCGTGGCCGCCATTTGTTCCTGACGTGAGTTTTTTCGTCCCTTACTCTCTCTGTTCTAACTCGCTCTTTAGCCCACTTTCATCTGCATCCCATGGCGGCAGCGGCTACATATTTCGTTTATACTGACAATCATAAGGCTAGTATTATTTCGCCTTCCTCTATCGTGCCGCTGATATTTTCATGCTATACAGTTTTATTCAGATACCAGTTCATTGGAGTTTGGTTTGAGCACGTACCAATAGACAGGCTATATACAACTGTGTAAACTACTTGTGATTCAATAAATTGGTGTTTTTCATATCATTCGAAGCAAAATCAAGCATTCAAGAAGCTGTATATGAGTGAATAATGCCCAGAAACCAACGGTAATTGAAGGTAATTTACCCCCAATTCCCGCGAATCGGATTTAGGGGTTGTAAAACGGGAGATGGAGGTAACGAGGGTAATTGGGGGTAAATCACCGTAATTGGGGGTAAATTACGGCAAATCAGGGGAAATTACCGAGGGAGGGTTTCCCTGATGTCCCTCACCGGACCCTGCTCTGGGTTCTGCCTTCCAATCCATGGTCAATTTTGAAACTCGTGTTCGGTCGTATCTCACGGGTGCGCTGCTCTCGTATTCAACGGACGCCGCAGGCAGTTCATTCGCCGAGGGTGCCATTGATTTCTTCTGGCACCGCATTCAAAAAGTGGTGGACGCGAACCAGGGTCAGCTCCCCCCTCTTCTCGCTGCCCATTGTGAATGCACCTTGTTGTGCCACCACCTCGATCTCCATCTTCACGATATCGCGTCATCGACTCCGGAAAGACGGACCCCCTATCCATACTTCGGTGTCTCTAAGCTCTCGTGCTTCCAGTGCGCTCTTTATTTCCAAGCGTACAGGGCGTGCGAGCTCGGACCTTCCTTCCAGACACGCAGCTCTCATGTGGAGGTCTTTGCATGTGCCCTCCCTGCTTGTGATCGCGGCCACGACAAAGCAGATGAAGCCATTGGGAACGAGATGGGCGCTCAACTAGAGAACATCATTGGACAACTCCTGGCGGTGGAGATAAATGGGCGGCGCAAGATGTCATTGAGCTCTGTCGATTCGACGGGTTCTTCGCCAAACTCACCTCCATCAGACGAGGAATACGTCGACGTGCTTAAGAGTATGTTTACCCAATTGTCACTTCGCGCTATTCTCTGACGGTGGCTTGCAGCTACAATGTACTAACCCTGATCAATTTGTGACGCACCTCCGATCCAAACACTTCGTATTTCGCCCCTTCGGTCGCCCCCGCCATGGACTTTCCCATAGTCGGTCATCGGGGAACACACTCGCTGCCGCGTCATTCGACGCGAACAACGGATTTTTGCATCCCCGAGTGCTGCGTAGCCGTAGTGTTTATCAGTTTTTTTTTCATTTTTCCATGACATTCCATACTTCGCCATTTGTTTTCCTCCGAGCAGGATGGGGCCTATGTCTAGGACCAATATCCGGTGAGCTGAGTTCCGTCTTGACAAACGTAAGTGTTACACCTCCACCTCGGCGTGAGTGGTTTTCGGGGAAGAGAAACCGGCGTGACCCCAGTCGGTACATCGGCAGCTTCATCCTCGCCAGGTAGCATGTCGGTCTCTGCGAAGAACATAACGTCATATTCGGAGGGATGAACTATGTTTACTAGACTCGTAACCAGTCTGTAACCAAATACCGAAAAAATGTGGCAAGCACTTCGGTGGTTACAGACTGGTACAACTCGTTGACAGCAATTGAGCTGTCCGCGGAGTTTAAATTTTGGCGGAGGCTCTTGTTCTGGGCTGACTTTTTGCATTTAACATAAACCATGTATATATAAATTTTCTTGAGCTAAAACGATGAACATTTGTCTCTCAAATTTTATATCAATCTGTCGTGGTGAAGAGGAACAGGGCACTAACTTTGTAGCAGAAATGATGGGAAATTGATCGCTCGCTCCCGGCTGATCACGGCACCTCCAAAATTTCAAACTCCGGGGACAGCTCAATCGCTGTCAACGAGTTGTACCAGTCTGTAACCACCGAAGTGCTTGCCACATTTTTTCGGTATTTGGCTACAGACTGGTAACAAGTCTATATGTTTACTACATCGCTGGGTTCGCGAACACGGTTCTGGGTAGTTCGAGCATCCCCGCAACTACTGGGATCGGGTATTGCACTCATTTAGATCCCACCTCACTCTCTCAGGTTCAGGCCTTCGTCGGAGGTCCTGTCGCCCTTTTGCCCAAACCTTCATCTATCACATTTCCACAACGTAGACCCATGTGGGAACGGATGGAGGCCAGTGAAACTGATCTCGTCGTCTGTGAAGTCCATACATTCAACGACGTCGTCTTCAGAATCTGGGGCAGAATCTGAGCCGTCGTCTTTCTTAGACCGTTTCTTCAGGGAGACGTACTGTATTTTCTCGTTCAACCCGAGGTTGAGCGTGATAAGAATGAAAATTTTGTCAGGCCGCCAGAGTACTCCAGAGTGATATAGGGTCCTACAGTATTAAATAAATTTTGGACAATTTTGCGACTTATCTGCATTATGCTACAGCAGGCAGCCAAAAATGCGTTTTTTTTTTGTTGATCCTAGCTGAATTTTTATTTGTTTTCAATGGGCAGAAAATATGCAGTTTCGACCTTCTGCACTAGGATATTTCTGGCTAACTAATTCGCTAAAAGCTAAAGATTCCATGAAGCTTTTGGGAAGAGGAGACCAGAAAGCCGTGAAGCTTAAAGGTTCTCTGTGAGTGAGGTGTTCAGATGACCACTTCCATGATTATCTGAAGACCAGGACTCCGGTGGTGGGTGGGCTGAAAATGCGAGAGTAGGAAGACAAGATTTAAATAGATTGATCGAGGATCGATTAGTGTCTTCCACTCTCTTTTTTTTTTTTTTTTTTTTGGAGCGTTTTAAGTAATACATCTTAGTCTGCAAAGCATTCCAAGTGCATCCGCTGATTTAATTGGAATTTACCAATATTGCCGGGGAGAGATGTCCAGGAGGAAATGCCGTTACGCACAGGTTTAAACCTTCGTGTGGGACTCTGGCTGCTCGGAATTAACCTACTCCAGTTTTCCGAGTCATGGGCCATATACCCACTAAAACCCCCTTCGTTTTTGTCCAGTCATCCGCCAGGGAATCTTCGTTAAGGAGCATGCCGCTCCAGGTGTTCAACACCAACTGTTTTTTTGTCGCTAAAGTACCAAATCGGACTTGACTCATAAGTAATATGTCTCGCTTCAATACAGAATTAATAGTTGATACCCAGCGGTTATGTATTTCAATGGTGGAAGATAGTTGTTTAGATTCAAAGATTCTAGCTATATGTACGGTTCATTTGGGTACCCAAATGAACAAACCATATATGTAGGGGGTACATAAATATTACAAATGTATATTGAGAATTGGCCCAAGAGTCGGGGCAACATATGGATACGAGGATCAAATTTTTACGCCAGGTATAACATGTGCAAACATTTATTGCCACCAGCTCCAAATTTCGGTCGCCGTTATTCCTAGGCCGCTTCCGTGACCGCATCGTTGGCGTCTGCATCGCTCATGCGCCGTCCTCCCTTCTCCCAGTTCGACACACACCGCCGCCCGTGCCGCAGACCACTTCCTCTTCCTCTCTCAATCCACGATACCTCGCTCAACGATAGTCATCAAAGCCTACTGCTTATCGAACTGGGCCTCACACTCGCCCTCCTCCCTAGTCCACTCCCTTCATTCCCCTCGCGCTGTTCGTACTGCGCGCCGCCGACACCAACGCCCACACCCCGCGGAAGACTCGCGCGCAGCCGCTCTCTCGTACCGCACGCCCACCGCTCCGGACCCGCACAACCTGCACCAACGAGCCTCCTGCCTCGGTGTACCACACCACGAACCAGTCCACCTGCGAAGGGTAGCCCGACCACTGTCTTTCTTCGTTTCCTTTTACATAACACACCACACTCCCTCCCTCGCGACCTGTTTCATCTCGATTACATTAATACCTAATTTCCCGTGCGCTTCTTGCCCCTGCGTGTTCACCCACGGGTCTCACATATTGCTGCGTATGTACCTACTTACTTACATATTCACATCTTGTACTTCTTGTAAATGCCCTGCTGTACACTTACATCTCGGCCGTATTGTAGTGTACATTATATTACTTTACGCTAGTTAAATAATTCTTAATTACAGACAGCTTTCGGTTGAACTTGGAATTTGGGCGAGGTTTGGCGCGTTCTAATTTATATCGGGAAATTCCGTGATGCGCCCAGATGATGCGCTTGTGCTAATTTGGGTCGGAGCTGACAGCAGAAATATCAGCGACATTTATCCCTCTCTCACGCGCACGAACCACTACTAAGTGGTCAAACACGACGACACCGCGTATTAATTATTACATGGCGAAGGGACAAATTGTGAATATTGCATTTGACTTGGGCGTGTCCATGCCAGAGTCAACCCAGATGGTCCCGTTTCTCGTTTGGCCGCTTAAGACCCAACATCTTGACTATTCCAAAGCCGCTCCGAGAAGATACATGAATTCCAAACAAAGGACGATCAATATGTACTATTCCTTAGGTTGGGAAACGAGAAGACCCGCGCGCAAGATATACAGTTCTATCATCCTGAACATCACGAGGGAAGTTAGAGGGATTGAGTATATAGAGAGTAACTCAGACGTACGTGAGCAATTTCAATCCGAATGTCGATTCGTTAATGGGAATCGAGATTTCTGAGTTTCAAGAGTTCCCTACGGTTCTAAGACGGGGAAAATCTGTGTTAGACATGGGACATATGGTATTGGAGGTGCGACTTACCCACTGTTGCAAAAATTTGAAAAGGCTGTTGACAGCAGGGCGCGCGCAATGGAGAACGCAGGGCGACTTACCTCCTGTTGCGAGAGCATGAGGGTGTTGTCAGCACGGCGCACAAGAACGTATGGGGACTTACCAGCTGTTGCGCGAGCGTGAAAAAGGGTCAGCACCGCGCACGCATCGGAGAAACAGGGCGGCTTACCGGCTGTTGCGTGAGCGCGAAAAAGGCGTCGTCAGCAGCGCGTGCACAGTGGAGAACGCAGGGCGACTTACTTGCTATTGGGCGAGCGCAAAAGAGGCGGCGTTAGGGGCGCGTGCACAGTGGAGAAGGCAGGGAAACTTACCCGCTGTTGCGCGAGCGCAAAAAAGGCGTCGTCAGCGGCGTGGGCGCAGTGGAGAATGCAGGGAAACTTACCCTAGGAATATCGGCAACCGAAATTTGGAGCTTGTGTAAAATAATGTTTGCGCTTGCTAGCTTATTCTTGAAAAAACTCTGGCTTTGACTTCGTTGCTGCGTCAATGGGGTTAGACATCATATTTCATATTCTCCCATGGCCGATTTGGAAACTATTGTTTCCCTCCCTTGAATGCACATTTTCCCCCAAATAACCTAAAGGCCCTCTGTCTGCATCCGTTTACTCTGTCTGCATCAAAAGTGTCTGCATGTCTGCATCTGTGCTCGCATCAGTGTCTGCATCGGTCTGCATCAAAAGGCTATTTTGCATGAATGTGTAGATTTGTTCTATCAATGCCGATGGCTTGTAAACATTGTGGATGTCAGGGCCACAAGAGTGCTCTTCCATACCCCTTCTAGATCTCAGAAAACAAAGCCGTTTTGAATGAGAAAGGTGCCAATTAAAGACAAGGGGGGTGCCATTAAGGGCATTAATCTAGGTCCGGTATGGGGGCTAAAGTAGGGTCCTACAAAGCCTGGAAAAAAATTAAAGTGCAATGGGAGGGCCGATATGGGGGGGGCCAAAGTCGGGTTTGCAAGCCCTAAAAGGTGCCGAAAAAAAAACCAAGTCGGACTGATGGCATTGCATTTGGGTACCCAAATGACATGACTATATAGACTTTAGTGGAAGAAAGTTAGTTTGTACATGTTACTTTGGGAACCGCCTCTTGACTGTGACTCGTGTCACCATTCGCTCATCTCGCTCCATCATGTTGCCATCATGCAAGGTCTGCGTGCTCTGCGCCAACTGGCATTGCGTCCTCTAATCCCAACTCTTCGTCATCCGTAATGTGCTATACTTCCTCACCCGTCTTCTCTCTCACTCTTGGCCTGCTAGGATGTTTTACGGGGCTCTGGCTACGCTGCCCCAGTCCACCGTGCCCGCCACGCCAGATGTCTGGGACGGTGTGGTGAAAGTAGGCTTCAAAAGCCACTCCATTTCTCAGCTAACGACCCACACAGAACCCTTGTCTCAACTTTTACCGCACCAAGATCAATCTCGGCCCCTTTTCGTGCGACTGGGAAATTTTTCTCGCCTGGCGGTTCTTTGCTGTGAGCTCTGATTGGCACGACCTCACCGAGCTGGATTTCTTTGTCAAGAGGCTCTTCAAAATTCCCGACACGATTCGCCCCCTTGCGTTCCTGGACTACTACGAGCCTTGCATTGTGTTTGAGGCCGGCGGCGAGTACTGCTATCTCGATACAGGCAGTAATGACTACTTGATCCATTATGGGCACGCCTTTGCATCGGAGGACGACTTCCTCGCGGCCTTCATCCATCGTCACCCTCCTCTCGAAGGGACGATACACGAGTTCCCCGATGACACGGAGGATCTGTATGATGCCGTGTGGGACGAGCAGAAACAGCGCAAGAAGGAGGCTGCAGAGAAGGCGGGACAGAATTGAGTTGTACGTTGCCACTTATGCTTTCTGTACTTGTGTTGTTTGATATAATCTTGCTTGTCTGCTGAATTGTTGCATTGCACGCGTAATGCCGCCGGTCCTATGATTCTGATATTCCCCTTCGATGGCTAGTGTCTTCGCAGTTTGCTTTCCTTTCTCCCTTCGCCCGTGGTATCCCAACCTTTCCAGATGAACGGTCGGCACTCGATGGCCAGCTCACTTTACTCACAGATGCGGAGGTACATGCTGTGTCTCAGCCCAGCCTGGGTAGGATGGAATTCAACGAGGTGCTGCAGAGCGAGGTCACGTCCAATGCCCAAATATATTCCACGAGATTCCATCGGTCCATCCCGTCATCATTTCATTCTTGCATTGACGAATGAATGATCTCCGACACACCCAGTAATCTCCTTTTCCTGCCCGTACCACGCTGCCTTCTGACAGGGAAGCCTAACACGGCCATTCAGTCACGACGAGACGAGCGATCCATTATTTTTGAATTTTGTGGACGCAATTCAATGAGCAGCAATTCATTAGTGAAAGGTACGTGTGGCCTCGTGCTCGTGCTTCTATTTTATTTCATTCCAGGTTTGGCTTTATCTTCCGTGCGCCCATTAAGCCAGAAGAAGCCAATGGCTTCAAGAGCAAAAATGGTCAATCACCCTTGTTTCCAATCGCCGACCACTCCATGGGAACTTACAGACCTCGATCCTCCCCCACTTTGGGCTACATGTCGGTCTCCTATCTCATCCGGCCTTAACCATTCTGGTACTCAACATTGGGCTCCTGGTGTGAGATTTACCCAGAACTGAGAATATTGGATGAGTAGCCTGCAAGCCCGACACCAGACTTCGGGCCTTTCGCTCAAGCCTCCCTCAGTCGGTTCTCTGCACCGCTTTCGCTACTCTGGGAGAAATCAGCCTCATGAATCTCGTGTGGGACGGACCTTTCTTCATTTTTTTTCCACCCCATCGCACATTTCGGTAGACCACATCATCCGTATATTTCAAAAAAAACAAGCCTTCATTGCACCACCCACACTGCGTCATCAAGGACTTTGATTTAAAATATGATCTCTTCGGATTCTGAGCCCCATGCCTCCACCAAAAATGGGTACCCTCGAATATGAGGTTCCAAAAGTGGCAATACTCCGCAGTATGGCCAGAATTGGGTCGTTTCGCAGATCACCGCCAAAACTCTGCCATGTACACCCTCCCCCCACACCCGAAAACAACCCCTTGCTCCTGGCTCCCGCCAAATCGAGCAACCCGCTATCTGTAGCCCATATGTGGGTCCATGCTCCCAAATCCCAGTTCAAGCGCGCCAGTATTGGCCCCGCCACAGTCCAGTATTTCCTCAAGTCTGAAAATCCCTCCGGTTCACCTTAATTGGTCTCCAGCACAATGGAGAAAATTTGTAGTTCCAATCCTTTGGCGTAGGATAATAGCCCTCATTATTCTGATCATACCGACCCCCGACATCACTTCTTTTGGCCACTCCAAGCCTATTTACCTTGGGCTCAGTTCTGTGGGCAAGCTGGTGGCT
Organism: Mycena rebaudengoi; assembly: GCA_029282285.1. NCBI lineage: Eukaryota > Fungi > Basidiomycota > Agaricomycetes > Agaricales > Mycenaceae > Mycena > Mycena rebaudengoi. The sequence continues at coordinate 115,076 of JARJCX010000237.1, forward strand.
GTACGCTCTGGAGAAAGCTGGGTGGCTGTACACTTTTGAGTCCAGAGCATACAGCCACCAGCTTGCCCACAGAACTGAGCCCAAGATAAATAGGATTTGATGGGAAGGGGTGTAAAGGTCGTGGAGATCGCAAGCGGTGCCCGCATTATGGTGTTCCGGGCACAGCAAATTCTGCGAGGCGCTACTCGTAGATGTAGATCTGGTCCTATTTTACGTAGCCTCTGCTTAAAATCTCTTGCTATGAATAATCTGTCTATACATTGTGGCAAAATAACTGTAACAGCAAATTGAACAGCAAGTTCCACCTGGTGCAACTAGCGAGCTCGATTGGAATGAAAAAAAATGAAAAAAAAGATGTGTGAATCAAGGTCCGAACCTACGACACGTGAACCAAGGGCAGCATCATTCCCACTGAGCCATTATATCATATAGCACTTGCTCACTTCAACCCTCCATTACCTGCTGGGCTGTTCTATTTGAAAAAACTTTTTTTCAAATAGATGCACAGACATAACACCAGAGTCGAGATGCCAAGGGCATATCTTTATGAGTCCAAAAATAAAGAATCAAGTCAATCGGAGCAGGTGATCCCACGGCATGAGCTGTTCTGGGGCTAAATGAGAAAAGCAAGTCTGTGTGGCAAAGATTATGGACACTGGATAAATCCCATACTTCGATGAGTTGTACTGCGGAACTAGTGTGTTCCAGAGTCGTGTGGGCCGATGCCAACGTATTTGACGAGTTAAGTCCACTTTTGAACCATTCATCAATGGCAGCCTGTGAAAATCCGCAGGACCCCAGAATATACCTTTGGGCCCTACATCCCGTGCCATACAAATTTCCGACCTTTTGGCTCGGAAACCTAGGTCCTAACAAGACAAAAATAGGGGTTGAGGGTCGACAGCCTAGGTCCTGTCCGGACAAAAACCGTCCCATCTCGCAGAAAAGTGTCCGGTAAAGAAATTGGGCAATTTGGGTCAGTCGAGACTCGAGACCTAGCCTCCAAAGGAGTATTCCGGAACTTTTCTGCATCTTGCGCGGGATTTCTCTGTATCTTGTGTGGGAATATGGAGGTAATACTGTAACATTATTATCTGATTTTTCAAGAAAATGCACCACTTTACGGAGCTTTGTGGAATTCGATAAAATTCCTGACTAATTGGCTGCCATGACCAACCAATGCTGTACTTCCTCCTCTGCAGTCTCCGCGCTTTTCCTTGAAGAACTGAGGTTGGAAACTGAAGAGCATGCAAGACTCGGGGCGCAACCCCCGGGGCACTCGATACGACAAAAACTGTGCAGGCTAGTCCCATACAGTTTTGCTTCCATCGCGGAAGTTGCTGAATGTTTTGAAGCGTTGCCCTCTACGGGCGTTGCAATTTTTATTTTACGAACGGGCCGGATGGTGAGACACTGAAACTTCCCCCTTCGCGTTCTCAACATTGTTAGGAGCGTAAAGAAATCGATTACTAAATCAAGCTATCTTTCGCAACTGTGCTATAATTTTGACGGGCCCGCCAGTTGAGGGGTCAGAAAGCGCCCGCGTCTCCCGTTGAACCAGCATATCCTCGCATGAGTCAATCATATCACCTACAACATCTATCCCCTTGCCACCAAACACGATCCTCACGCGCTGCTTATAGCTCCATCCCATCGTCTTCGAAATTTGGGAGACGTACGAAGTGAGGGAGTCCCCCAGGCACAGAGTAACCATCTCGTGCTGAAGGGGAACGTCGTCTTCGTTCACCGCCGTAACTTCCACCACCATGGCACGCGAGTTGAGCTTCCCCCGGTAAAACACGCCGGACTTGAGTTCCTGACCATCCTGCCCAAGAATTTTGCCTGGCCCTTCGGGTAGGCCGAGGAAGAAGGAGCCAGAATACTGAGTGCCATCGACGTAGGTGGCGATCCCGGTCCCGTGTGGCTTTGAGTTGTGGATCTCGCCAATGTAGCGCCAGGAGTCGGTGATGACACCCCAGCCATCTTGGTTCATAATGCGCCAGGTGAAGCCGCCGAGATGACCTCGTGACTTGCCGTATGTGAGAAAGGTCGGTTCGTGTTTCGTTCTAGACGCGGGGGGGTGATGAGTTCTCGTATTCAAAATTTGAATTGGAGGACGTGCCGTGCTAGTTGGACTGCCTTCTTCACAGTTTCCGCCTTGTCGTCGAGGCGCAGGAGGGTTTCGTCGCACAATGGGTCCAAGTAAACCGACATCCACTCTGTCTTCCCGACAAGCTTTACAGATTCCCCTTCGTGCACCGCACTCTCCTCGACGGACTGGCGCCATTTGCGAATATCGACCACGACATTGCCATATAAATCCACCATTGCCGCCCACTGCACCTCCGCCGGGACGAGCACTACGGCGATCACGTTCGTGTGTAGCCCGACGCGGCTCATATTGCGGGCGACATCGCATACCTGAATGAACGGGAGCCCGTGCTCCTCCGCAGTAGACAGACGAGCCTCGAGCATTCGCCACGTTCCCCTATCCTCCGTGTACTCCCTTGTAGCCGCTGCAAACACCGTATTGGTGCTCTCGATGAAGTCTGCCGGCTCCTCCACTGTACCGTCTGCGCTGCGGTACCGGTGCATATATCCGCGCAAACGATCGCGTGCTGCATGCACCAGGTTGGTCACCCCAACCGAACGTGCGCGTACAAGGGCGGCAAAGGTGGGGAAGAGCGCGCCCTGGGTCTCGGACGCGTCACATAGCCACTTGCGGTTGTTGTCGAGCACGAAGATGCGATCGTACGTGTCGCGGAAGCTGTTCAGATCTGCCTCGGCGAGCTCGCGGAACGTCGGGAGGGAGTGGCCAAGTTGCTGGAGCGGCACGAGGCGGACCTCACAGGGAACGCCTTCGCCCACAAGCGTGTGGCTGCGCTTCACCAGCTGGATCATGGCGAGCGGGTCGGTCGGCATCTCATCCTCCTCGCCCAGACGGATGTCGGCCTCGAGTCTGACTTCTAGGTTGGAAGACGTGAGTTCCTCCCGCTCCAGGGAACCGAGACTGGCGCTGGCGCCGACTTTGAAGATGGCTTTGAAGCCCTCCATGATCCCGAGGCTCAACTTGCCACCGGAGACTTTGCTTTCCTTCTCCTTGAGGGACGACTTGGACGTGAGCGTGGCGACCACGTTGCCACCGTAGGTGATGCTGGTGACGACGTGGGTGGCATTCAGCTCCAGAGCAGCTTTCTCGGTGGTAATGCTGGCGTTGTCCATGAGCTCCAGAATGTCAAACGACTTCGTACAGGTCCGGAACTTGACGACCGCGGCAAGGGTGGCGGACTCAGCGGTGTCCTGTGAGGCGCTGAGGTATGAGGCAATGCCGTTGACGGTGACCATGCCGCAGAAAATACTGAGGGAGAGGGACGCCGGGACGTCGAGGGTGGCGGCACGGTCAGAGAAGTTCTTGACCTCGAGAATAGATGATTTGGTACTTTTCGCAGCTACCACACGGGGTTGAATGAGGGCTGAGCGAAAGAGGAAGAGCCCGGGGAGGAACTGCCCACTTCGACTGTCATAGAGCTGTCCCAGCTCGCAGGGGCGACCCAGAGCGTTGACCTCGAGAGAGTCTTGCATGGTGACACCGCGCGTGTATCGGGCGTCTGGTAGTTGTATTTGCGCTTCTGCCTCCGTAACCCCACTCTCTCACGCACGGGCACTTGTTGGAACAATAACTTGAGGCGGAGGCGGACATGAGGTGCCCACGAAGTCACCCCAGCGCCAAAGAGTTCTGAGTGTCTCTTCGATCGCAAGATCAGATCTGTCTGGAGGTGGGATGAAGTCCGCCAGGGTAGAGAGTGATTTGCGCTTCTGCCTCCGTAACCCTACTCTTTCACGTACGGGGACTTGTTGGAACAATAACTTGAAGCGGAGGCGGACACGAGGTGCCCACGAAGTCACCCCAGCGCCAAAGAGTTGTGAGTGTCCCTTCGATCGCAAGATCAGATCCGTCTGGAGGTGGGATGAAGTTCGCCAGGGTAGAGAGTGAAAGTGTCCAGTCGCATGAAGCCAGCGCTTATTATCGTTCGTATGTGGCAGATGAAAGTCAAGAGCAGGCGAGTGACTCGAAAATGATTGGAAAATGATGGCGTGAGCGGCGTGACCACTGCACTTGCTCAAGACCACAACAAACTATATTTAACTCGGCCGCACCGTACGCGCAATCTGGGGCACGATCGTGGCCCGGAGGCTATATATGAGGCGCTGGACACTGGGAATGCCTCGCTCTTGAAGCTCCGCTACCATGTACCTTACACTTCCGCCCTCTGCCCGCGAAACCCCAGTCACCAACGATATGCAGATTTTGACGCTTCAGACAACTCCGACAGGCAACACATCGGCTGTTCGCGCGAGCCCTGGCGTGTCTGACCGGCAGCCCAGCTCCACCTTCGACGACAACGTGGACGATTTTGCCGATGAGTCGGATTTTGGCGAAGCCAGACCAGTGCTGAAGTTTGTCGTCGCATTCTTGCCTTGCAGACATGGAATGATCATGACTGCGGCAGCACTATCGAAGACCTCAAGAAGGGCATTGTCCAGACGAAGGACAAAGGCCGCTCTGAATATACGATTCTGCTTGTCGGCGAGACTGGCACCGGCAAGTCCTCACTCCTCGCGTTCATCGCGAACGTTCTGGCCGGAAAATCCTTGTCCAAGTGCGGCTTTGCCACTCTCGACCGGGACAACGAGCGCGGCGTGTCTCAGAAGGAGAGTCAGACCAAGTATGCCAAGCTGTATGAATTCACGAGTCGAAATGACATCAAAGTGCGCAGCCCTTTTCCAGTCGTAGTAAACTAATTCACGTCCTTTAGGTCAACATCCTAGACACGCCCGGGCTCGCCGACACCCGTGGTATTCAGCAAGACGAGCTCCACAAGAAGGGGATCGCGACCGAGATCAAGGAACATGTCACTGCCGTTGACGCAGTGCTCATTCTCGCGAACGGGACGCTACCACGGCTCAGCGTCAGCACCGAGTACGCTCTCACCACGCTGTCCTCCATCTTCCCCAAATCTCTCGCGGACAACATCTCGTTCGTCTTCACCATGTGCTCCAACCCCCTTAGCATCAATTTCACCGACGACGCGGTTCCTCCCAGTCTGGAGACAGCGCCACAGTTCCACATCGACAACCCCCTCTCTCTTCGTCACAAGTATCTCCAGATGAAAGCCAACGGACAATACAAGCGGCAGCTGCGTGCGGCCTCGGACCACGTCATTGCCAGTGAGGCAGCTGCGCTGCAGACGATGGTCAGATTCTTTGACTGGCTCGACGATCTCAAGCCTCAACCGACCACGGATATATTGACCCTCTTTAACAAGTCGCAAACCATCCAACAACAAATCAGCGATACCGTTTCTCAGATGGCCCAGGCTCAAGACAAAAGCGAAGAAATCAAAAGGCTCATTCATCAGATTGAGTCTGGCCAGGCGGTGAGTCTTCCTTTGATCTCATATCCTGCCTCTTACCCAACAGCGCAGGATATCGACGTATACTCCAAGTTTGAACAATCGGTCAACACAAAAAATTGGAGGCATAACGCCACCGACTATGATAACACTCTTTGTGCTGCACCAAGGTGAGTTGAGTCCCGTCCTACCATGACACGATTCACGGATGTGGCAGATGCTATTCGGTATGCCACGAGCGTTGTTCCTTCTACTTTTCCTTGGATCCTGCAGCAAAGTTGCGGTTTTGCCGGGCAATGGGGGGTTTCCTGGCCCGCCTTTTCTCTCGTAACGAGATAAAGTGCAGAGTTTGCCAGCATCCTGTGGAACAGCACGCTCATTGGCGCGCAGTCTGGAAGGAGCATGACGAGAAGCAGATCAACGTTGACAAGGGCATGAAGTCCAAATGGGAGAGCGCGAAGGAGGGCAAGGCGAAGGACGAGGCTGCCCTGGAGGCTATGCGGCAAGCGCTCGCCGATGTCGACAAGGTTGTGGAAAGGAAAATGGTCAAACTCGCTGACCTCGCGGAAGAATACGGCAAGATGTCGCTCTCTGGCAGTTTTTCGGCACACCTCAAGCGCGGCATCACGCTCTTGGAGATGCACCTCGCTTCATCGTGTGGGTCAAACACTGACAGCGAGCAGATGAAACGGCTGGAGGAGAATGTAGCAGAGCTGACGCGCAAGCTTGGTGTGCTGAAGGAGGCGAAGCAGAAGGCGAAGAATTTGGGGAAGAAGTGGCCCGACTTAGCGAATCGTGTTTAGTAGCAGTCGTGACGGAGCGTTCACCCGGGAGGTGGGTTTCGTATTGAAGAGGTAAAAGACGACGAAAAGTCTAGAGACCGCAAAAGGAGGATTTTGAATACCTAATTTGATGGAATTGTATGGGCGGTATACTGTCTCATAAATATCGGCCAAATCTCGAAAAAACATGTTCTGAATACTACCTTCAAAAAACTCGATATACAACACATACCGGAAAAAAACACAATGCATACAGGTTAGACCGAATCAGGGTACTGGCCATTCATTTGAGTTTCACATCATTCTCGGCTTCTCGTAGCCGGTTTACGCGACTTTCTGCTACTCTTCTTGCAGAGCGGCCTCCTGCGGTGAATTTGGAATTTATTAATTGCAGAGGAAGGGCCACTCTCCTTCACTCTGGAGGCATGTTCGGTTTGTTTTGTTCAGTGGCTTGACCTCGTCGAATCCTCGATGTTAGTAAACAAGAGTGCGGTGGGCGCTTTGCGCCCTACGGAAGGCTTCTTTTGTACCAGCGATTCTGTAGAACTCAGTTTGCGAATAAATTCTCAATGCTGTCGGATTTGAAGCACGGACAAAAGTACTCATGCCTGGGTTTAATTGGGCATCGGCCCGGACACGGCAGAGACACTACGTTCAGCCGGTTGCTAAAACGCGGATTGTGTTTAGGCGCCTCGGCGCCAATAGCCGGAGCTAGCCGGGCACGTGTGTCTAGGTGATCTCAACCAAGACCATCTAGAAAAATCGGTCATTCCGAGGGTTTGATTTGGCCGGAAATGGCCTCAGGTTGCCGAGGGTTTTGCCGAGCGGCAGGTTCGGATTTAATCGGTCGCCAGACCGATTTGCCATCACCCTCGGAATGGCGGGGTTGCCCGCGAACGTGCGAGAAGTGAACCAGAACAACGGTATTCCCACGTTTAGTCAAAATTAAGGTGTCTGACTGTTGTACAAAAAAGTGCGTAGACATTGTTGATAAAGAACGATTACCTAAATGAATCTAGGACTCGTAATTCTGTGTTCCTGCGTCGTTTGTCGCCCTGAATCGATTTTATAACTGAGCTACCAAACATCCCAGTGGTAGTTGATAACTCTGACCCCAGGTCCGTTCTGAACAGCGCTGCTAAACCGCGCTTGGGCCGATATGGCGCTGAAAGTGTCTTGGGATTATTTTCATAACGAATTGGTGCGTATTGGCCGAGAATGCACACCGGAGTCTCATTTGTAGCCCGCTGTTTGACTCGGCGCCGTTCTCGCCGTATGGTTGCGCATTTGGCTAGATGTCAACCCCAGTGAGGTTCTCCGAGTTCCTATGTGCGGTGTCAAACCCGCCGGCTCTCCAGAGAATGTGCGCTTCCTTTGATGGTCTTAGCAGGCTACTTCCCTATCTTCGCATGTAATATGTCCAAATGTCGCCACTCCATATCGTCTGTTCAAGTTCAGCGCTTTTTCAGCGGCCGAGAACATTCATGGTTCTCAGTTTACAATATACTCATATGCATCTCTAAGTACTTTCCCTTGAATTTTAATGTGTGTTATAGCAATGCAACAAAGCCAGCAAATCGCCCTACCTAATCGCCGCAGTGACAGCAACAATCATTAGAGGATGCAATGAGGGCGGGTCAGCCCGCGAAGATTCATTGCATTTCTGCAGATTGATTTTGGGATCAGATAGATACCTATCTGGTTCTGTTCTTGACAGTGCTGCTGCGGATTAGTGTAAGCGGCGCTCTGAGTGGAGATGGAAGCTTTCTGCTGTGATCTCATCTCCCGCGAGAAGCTCGGGCGGCAGATGTTGTTGATCATCTGTGGATGGCCATACAACTCTGTTGTCTTTTACCTTTGCTCCCGTTCAACTGCTGCGGATTAGTGTAAGCGGCGCTCTGAGTGGAGATGGAAGCTTTCTGCTGTGATCTCATCTCCCGCGAGAAGCTCGGGCGGCAGATGCTGTTGATCATCTGGGGATGGCCACACAGCTCTGTTGTCTTTTACCCTTGCTCCCGTTCAACTGGGGTTGAGATGCCAATGTGTGTAATGGTGAAATGGAAGTTCACCAGGATCCACGGAGTATTATCACTTTTCTTATTGCGACACGTGAAACATATGGTCTATTTTCAGGTGCGGAACATCAACAGATCCTTATACCCGCACATATGATGCTGAGAATGCACGTAGAATCGTATCTGTGGGAGGAACACATCAAAAAATATATAAGTCCCAACAAGCGGCACCCCTCCTGTTGACGTTAATTTGCAAAATCTTATCCACCAGACTATCATGGCCGCGTTCTATGGCTGTATCTTCCCTGAGGTGGATCACAGCAAGTGGATTCTTGACTCCGCGTGCCTGGAGTTGCACATGCAGTATTATAGTTTGACACATCTGTTGATAGCAATCCAGAACTATTGCGGTACAACAGCATCCGTAGGATAGATAAGAGTAACTGAGTTTTGGCTCTGCACTCCTTGATCCCCAACCATGAAAGTTCCAACACAACTCGAGAATCTAATCCAGTATACAACAGTGGCAGCTAGCACTGTTGAGGGGATTGCGGGATCATTGCAGATTCCCTTCTTATCCTCAGTCACAGCATTGACTTTGTCTATTCTGAAATGTGTGGAGGTATGTCTAACACATGGCTAGTATAAAGTACCTTGCTCATGAAGATAAATATAGGCTGTCAGGTCCCACAGGGACGAGTGGATGATAATGGTTGAACAAATCCACGAGATCCTGTGTGCTATCACAAGCCTGTGCTCCACATCGGAAGTTAGAGGGGTGCTTCCAACAGCACTCTTGTATGACATCGCAAAATTCACTGAGTATGTTGGAATTGCATTTTTCTGGGTACCACACAGTGAGATATCATGGCAGAACACTTCAGAAGATCTTCACTTTTCTCACAGCACAGCAGAAAATGGGAAAGATCAAGCAACTGTTCAAGCTGCCTGATAATACCGGGAAATTGGAGACGTGCAAGCAGGAACTCAATAAGGCCATTGTAATATTCAGGGTACATCTGATGGCATTGAATCCTGGGGAATCTGTGATCTCATTACTAAAATTCATTCAGGTCAGAGCTTGGGGCTCAACACTCTCTCAGATAGAGAATGTAAAAAAAGATGCAAAGCAGCAGCATGATAAGTTTATGGCGCTCCTGAATGCCCATCCAGACCTTAGCAGTTCAGATCGCTCCTCTGTTAGTTGCAATTTCAAATCAGACTCCAGTTTTCCAGCTTATGTTTCTTATTTAGGTGACTGGAACTCTTTTGAGTTCCAGCAATAGGTCCGTTATTGGGGGGTGTAACAATCAATGATGGTGACTCATTTTAACATTAGTTCAGGTTCATTTAGTCTGCTCCCGGCATCTCCCGGCATCTTCCATGGCCGTGAATCAGAGCTGAAGGATGTGGTCAATGTACTCCTCCAAGATTCCGCCCGTGTTGCCATCCTAGGTACAGGTGGTATGGGAAAAACCAGTCTAGCTATCGCAGCCCTGCATAATCCACAAGTGGAAGCCAAGTATTCACATCGATACTTTGTTCCATGCCACTCAAGCCCCACTTGCACTGAGTTGGCAGCAACAATTGCAGATCATATTGCACTGGAGAAGGGCTCGAAAATGGCAAACAAGATTGTACATCACTTTGCTCATGCTCCTCCTTCACTTCTGGCCCTTGACAATCTGGAGACTACCTGGGAAACACTTTCATCCCGCTCTGAGGTTGAGGAGTTCTTATCTCTCCTGACTGATGTACCCCAATTAGGTCTCATGGTGAGTGATGTTTGTGAGCTTATCCAATAATGATAGAACTTCCTGTAGATCACCCTGAGAGGTGCCGAGCGACCAAGCAAAGTCAAATGGACCCGCCCCTTTCTTGCCCCTCTCGAGCCACTTTCCAATGTTGCTGCTCAGCAGACCTTCATTGAGGTTGCTGATCAAGGCCATGATGATGCCAGCATAAAAGAACTCCTTAGACTGACAGGGAATCTTCCACTGGCAGTTAGCCTCATTGCGAGTGTTGCCAGTTCTGAGGGATGTGCCCAAGCACTTTCTCGTTGGAAATTGGAAAGTACTCGGATGCTTTCGGAGGGGTATGACCAGAGATCAAGCCTAGACATCTCTATCATGTTGTCATACACCAGCTCCAGGATGACCCCAGGAGCTCAAGAGTTGCTTAGCATTCTGTCTCTGCTACCAGATGGGCTTGCAGATGCAGATTTGGTGCAGGCCCAGCTGCCACTCCATGACATTCTGGCCTGCAAGGTCACTCTTATTCAAACGGCCCTTGCATTTGTTGGCCAGGATCAACATCTCAAAGTTCTGGTTCCAATACAGGAGCATATCCTCAATATTCATCCTCCGGCAAATTCCTTAAAGCTAAAACTACGGCAACACTTCCATCAAATTCTTGATCTTTGGAACCAATTCAAGAATCTTAATGTAGCAGATATACTCCCCCAAATCTCACAAAATTTGGGCAACTTCAACACTATTTTTCATGATGGGCTTGAACCAGAGGGACCAGATATTGTCCAGAATTTTAGGAGTATCCTCTTTCTCAATCACTTCTATGATCGGGTTCAAAACACATATTCACCCCTGTTGTTGCAGCTTTCTGGGAAAATACTGCATTGGAAAGGGCATCCAATTTTTGGGGAATATCTTATTGAGCTGCTGCAAAGCTCCGACTATTTTCCTGACCTGCATTTCAATAGCCACATGACCCTAGGAACTCAGCATTTCATATACAAAGACCCCCTGGAACAGGGTGAGACACAATCACTGTCATTATGTTCACTTACCTAATTTCTCACTAGCCAGATGGTACCGTGCTCTGGGGGTCTACTTCTGGCAGGCAAAGTCAGATTTTGCGGCAGCCCTCAAGTATCATCAAAAGGCCTATTCTCTGACAGAAATTATTGGATACCCCACCATTGTTGGCATCCATGCACTGACCAGCATCGTCAACATCTTGGTTGTTACCGGAAAACCCTTGAATGCACTCCCACATACTAAGCAGGCGCACAGATATGCTGAGCACATAGGGGACATCTATTTACAAGCATTCTCTCTCTGGCTTCAAGGAAGATGTCACACACTATTGGCAAACTATTGGCATGCTCAATGTCTTCTGCAGAAATCCAGAGACATCCTAGCTACTCTTGGTCAACAACAATGTGTAATGCTGCTCGACATCCTAAATATGCAGGCCGAGATACACCTTATGAAATCTGAATATTTACAATCTCGTGAACTTCAAGTAGTCATTGCATCCAGCTGCCAGCCAATGTCATACACTGGCATCATCGCAAATTTGAACATAGCTTTCATTGATATTGCTACTGGTGCTGACTCAAAAAACATTCGCCAAAATCTAAACATGGCTCAGTTTCACTCGAAGGCATTGTATGGGTATGGTGGCAGACATATATCTGTTTTCATTGATTATGTGGCAGCTGAACTGTGCCTTCGAGATGGCCCTCTTGAGACTGTGAATGCCATGTTTGACCAATGTTTGGCATTGTCCCTGGATATTAACACAGAGATGGCCCTCCTATGTCTAGAAAGGCTTGGGGATCTGTCCACCAGAATGAATGATATCCTAACTACACTGAGATGGACTGGCATATTCCTTGGACTCGCTTTGAAGTGCAAAGACAAGCGCCAGACAATGCAAGCACTCCGCTGTTTCGGTCAGATTTTTTCAGTCCAAGGGGAGAATGAAACAGCACTTAGCCTATTTAATGTTGCTCTTGAAGGATTTACCTTTATGGATGTCCATTGCTGGAGGGCAGATTGTATGGTTCGAATTGCGGATATACTGAATAATAGTGGAGATGTCATGAAGGCAGTTGAATTGTGGAAGGCAGCCAGGCCCCTGTTTGAAAGATCCTCCCAGATGAAGGATATACTCAAGATTGATGGAAAGCTAGCAGAGGTTGACTCTGCTGTTTTGGCTGAGTATGAGGAACAACTTCAACACCTTTCACAATTGCATGTACCTGTTAGTGCACTGGAGGAGGCATACATTGAGGATGAGGAAGAGGACCAATTGGCTCAAGGAAGTGAGATTAAGGACAAGGGGAGGCAGGGAGTCCTAGTGTGAATTGCAGTCTGGATCTCAATTAGCCAGGGTTTTGTGTTTCAATTGTGTTGTTCCTTCTCTTCAACTTTTCCACAGCTCCACCCATATTTGGATGAATACATACCCACCTGTTCTTCATGTGCAGAGCATGCCTTGTCCAGATCATAGCCGTTTGTCCAGTATGTAGCCAGCCTAACTATATATTTTACCCTCGTTGAGTGCGATCAAGTCTGATCTGAATTGTGAACGCAAATTGAGGTTACCATTCCCCAGCAAGTAGTCTCTGATGCACCTTCAAATAATTCTAAATATCCACCAAGCTGAACAGGTTACAGTGCGTTTCTTATTTATACCTTCGAGGTAGGGTGTGGGCAGCATGTTTCTCATTTTGTGACGGGCTGTTCCCGGAGTTTGAATTCTTCAAGATGCCGATCGCGGCCGGATGAGGTCATCACATTACGTGGGCTTGATCCCACTTGCCTTTATCCTCGACGCGTCGTTCTTCCCTCCCACCACCTCCCCTGGCCCTCAAACGCACATTAGCACCCTCTATACTCGTCTAGTCGGCCCTGCCCCCCCCAAATCGCCTTCTTTTTGCTCAGAAAATCGCGTTATTTCCGCTGCAAAAACATCCCCGTCATCTTCTGCAGTCCATATCCAAGCAAATTCCTTTCGACCCCCGTTCCTCCTAGCGACTTCATATGTTAGACACTACTACTTTCCCTTGCTTCAAGCCTCTTTCCTGCGGATTCTTGCCCTTGCACTTGTCTCTTATGACAGGCAATACCAGAGACCCGTTCCAAACCCCGGTTGCACTCCCAATGTCCAAGACATCCCTCAGAGCTTTTCAGAGTCTTTCTAGGGAATTCATTGAGCCTCTTACCCCGAAGGATCTATGTACTGTTCTGAACGCCTTCCTACTTCTTGATTTCGCTTCCAAGGGCACGAAAACACCTCGCGAATTACAGCTTCGGGCGGCACTTGCTTTTTCACATGGCAAAGATCTTGTAGTATGAGCTGGGACTGGATCTGGGAAGACACTGGCCATGATTCTACCTGCGCTTTCGCTCAGTTCGGATAAGATAATTATCACGATTTCGCCTTTGCGGCTCATCCAGGATAACCATGTGCGAAGGTTTTACTCTGCCGGGTCTGCTCCGCTAACATCAGGAATATACTCCTTTCCTAATATGGTCGGATTACCCAAAAAAAGTGGCTAATGTGGTCTGATTACCCTTCTTATTTTTCTTAGCTTTCTTCGGACGTTGGAAATAAATTACCACTAATGGGGCCTAAATTATCAAGGTTCCTAAGCAATTACCGTACATGCAGCATGATTTTTGGGGCTCATTTGGGTGGGTATGCAGGAGGGAAAGGAAGCAAATATATTTGAGATCAGCTACAGCGTACAGGGTATGTACATATCTACTACTATTTCCACTCGCAATCCTAGCGCAGATCCCTACAGCGGAATCTACACTCTGCAAACACATTAGTCTTTTAGATATGAAAATAAAGATAGAAAACGTACAATGCTGCATTTTACAGGCGCTATCCGAGCACGCAGGTAGTAGAAGCAGAAAGTAGCTAACAACGGAACCATGTCAACGGAGAACACATAATCAAAATTCAAGAGGGAATCTCACCAAATTTGTCATGCCAACAGGATCAACGGCCGGCGTGTCCGTTGGATACTAGAGGTTGACGGCAACGGTCGACGAACGGCAAAAATAGTGTCAGTGGAGCAAAAAAAAAGTACGCCATCAACTCCGTACCTGTTACTCCTGGGTATAGGGACAGCAGAAGTTCTAACATTCAGTGACGCGATACCACACTAAAAAAAGGATGAATGAGGAATATGTCGAAGTGCGGCCCACATACCTGCTCCGGTCAGCCTGGATTTCGAGCCATATGGCGGTGGTATGCAGGGAACGGGTGTGGGCGTCGGGGCTGTAGGCTTTGGGGCTTGAAGGCCGCTGGGCTGAGGCAAGGGATCAGTACAAAAAGGCAATCAGGGAGTACTGTTACACACAAAACACGGAGATTGTGCACCCAGGCGCAGGCCGGACACACTGAGAGAGAATGAGGGATGAGAAAAAGAATGAGGGTAGACGACGTACCCACAGTAAAAAAAACCGAGAAAGCTGCAGGGCTATGGGAGGAAGTCAGCAATGGATTGCAAGATTGCGAGGCACATGTACTTGGGGTGGTTGGTGAGGAACGAAGAGGGAAGAGGGCCAGAGCAGGCAAAGAGCAGGCCAGAGTCCGAGGGCGACGGAGTGGGGAAAAGAGAAGGGTTTGTTGACTACAGTTTGTCTCGACATCCATTTGCGGACTCGAACCACTTTTTTGACGCACGTGCAGGCTGTGCAGATCCGTGATATCGCCGATGGCACTAGGGCCGGTGTCTCGGCAATGGACTCAGCGGATTTTCCATTTCTCTTCCCACCATTTTCTCAAAGTTGTCGTCTGGTTCTAAAAGAAAAACCCTGCAAGTGTGACCTTGTGCTATGGGGTGTTTGGGCTGCTCCTCCGGCACCAAAAAAATAAGAGATTGAATTGTTTTACGACGAGATGCCGATAATCTGGCTAATTAGGCGACATTTGCCAAATCTGAAATCACGAACTAAATTAGCCCTAAATTAGGGAAGGAGATTTTTTCCTGATGAATACTTACCTCCAGGTTAGCGAGTTGACACATTACGGACTTCCTTCGATTGCTATCAACAAGTTTACTCCGGATAACTCTGCACTTTGGAAGGTACATTTGTACTGATATTCCAGGCAATCCTTGCCTCAACTTATCTTCCCCGAAACAGATTATCACTTCACATTCTTATTATCGGCACTACTCCGTTTCCCCAGAGCAGTGCGGGCCGTAGAACGGACACATCCCTCGATTCGCGCGTCTCCTGCATGATCCCAAATGGGCCAAGAACGTCGGCCTTCTTCAGGTTGACGAGGCTCACTTTATAGTAACAACCGGCACTTCCGATAACAAGAAAGGACCGTTCAGACCTGCTTTTACAGATCTCGGAGAACGTGCACGTGTCCATCTCCCCGTCTCTACACCTTGTGCTGCCTACTCGGCTTCGACGCCCCCACAAATCAGCAACATTGTTATGCGCACACTTCGCATGGAGCCCGACAACACTGTTACCATCGAACTGACAACAAATCGACCCAATCTTGTCCACGCTGTCATTCCCATGATCGGTTCGCTCGACAACCTCAGCAACCTCGATTTTCCTATT
The DNA here is from genome assembly GCA_029282285.1 of Mycena rebaudengoi. Classification (NCBI taxonomy): domain Eukaryota; kingdom Fungi; phylum Basidiomycota; class Agaricomycetes; order Agaricales; family Mycenaceae; genus Mycena; species Mycena rebaudengoi. The sequence continues at coordinate 130,630 of JARJCX010000237.1, forward strand.
CCAAACAAATGCAAATGCATGGTTTTCGTCGATAACAAGAAGAAGGCGGGGCAGATCGAACGCTATTTGAACTCAAAATACCCTCCCTCCGTCGCTGCGAAGAAGCCCTTCCGCCAATACCACTCATCCATGTCCAAAGACTACCTCGAAACGACAGCAAAAGCTTTCAAACAAGAAATCTCGGACATACAAGGATTGATAACAACGTCGGCAGCATTGAATGTGATAGTTTCCTTCCTTCTGTCAGGAATCTTTTTGATTCCAATTTCAGGGCTTCGACGTTCCCAATGTCCGCCTCGTGGTTCTCTATGGAATTCCCAATGACCCCTTCGAACTGGACCAGCGTGGTGGTCGCGGCGGACGTGATGGGGAAGAATGTCTCGTCTTGATGATCGCAGAGAAATGGGCGCCCATGACCTCGCCGCTAGCGATCTGGAATACACTCCTGGCAAGAAGGAACAGCGAACCAAGCCTGATATTCTTACCTACACCCGCTGTAAAACTGGTCGACGCCGTCAGCTGGCCAACAATAATAATGATTTCACAGCAGGAGGTAAGTTCTATTGCGCATGCAAACCTACTAGAGTTGTGATGACCGATTTTAGCAGCCACAGAATTCACCTCTCGGTGGTGTTGCGACAACTGCGGCAGCGACGTCGATCCCTTTGACCTCTTATACTACCCCATTGGCCCTTGTCTCATCGACGACGATGCTGTAGATCCCCCCTCTCTCACAACAAATAAAAAGCCACGATAACGGTATCGCAAGGTTGAGCAGCGAGCACCCCTCATCGAAAGACTGGAAACCTGGCGTTCGCAGACTCATATGGCGGATCCCGTTACGCGCAACTTTCCTATTGAGTACATCCTCGAAGACGCATCCATTTCGTTACTGGCTCGAGGGATGCCAGGCTCCTTCCGAACTCCTGCCGAAATCACCGACTTTCTCGACGAAACTCCAGACTGGCATGAACAACATGCACTCGATATTCTTGCGCTTATCCTGCAATACGACCAGGATCCTTATATGTCCGACTCGGATTCAACTTCGGACACATCCTCCAATTCCGGCGATGCTAGCGAGAACGAATCGGACTCGTCGCTCGATCCAGATGCAGCACCGCGTCCCTCGCTGGCAGATACCGAGGACAATGTCCCCATTCGTCCAGCATCTCCAGCTTCCTCTATTTCCTCAGTCAACTCCTCGCGACCACCCACTCTAGATCAAACTGCAACTGGTCGACCACTCCGAAGGGCTGCAGCGAACCATCTCATTACGGGGATTTCAGACCGGATGTCCAATAAAAGGCAAAAGTTATAGGTATATTATTTTACTATGTGCCATTCAACCATTTATCATAACCCTTCTCCCATGCCTTCATCCCCGTCTTCTGAAGAACTTCGCTTCCATGTCGCACAATATTCACCGCCTCTCTCTCTGTAGCACGCCTCCCTGTGACGCTCACCAGCTCCAGTTGAAATTCTTTCACTTTTAACTTCACTTTCTTTTCTTGATCCGACGTATCAACTTTCAAATGGTGCGTGCCTTGCCACGGCGCTCCCAAAAATTCACCAAACTGCGTTTTTAGCCGCCGAAAGATGGGGATGTTGGGTGCGAGATCAGCGAGTAAGTCCCAGGATCCGTGAACGCCCTTGGAGGCAAAATAACTCTGAATAGCGCTGTAGTTTTAGCATATAAAAGACTGGGGATGAATTGAATACCTTTTGGAAATTGATGTTGAATTCGGTGTTCTTGTCCACCCCCACGTAGCCTCTCCCAGACATGGTTATCAACAAGTTGTCCCGCATGATGTTCCTACGCAAACAATGAATTAAGATGGATCCACGCACATATAAAAAGTCTCACGCAAAGTCCGGCGGCCAAACCTTCTTCAGGTTCTGGATAAAGTACAGAAACTCTTTTTGGTAGTTCGCGCATCCGCCACCGGTGAACATCATGGTGAGCGTCCCCAAAAGTAACTCCACGCGCCCAAAATCGCCGCTAGATATTGAGGTGCGGAGGATGTAGAAATGTAAGAGGTCGTGCATAAGGAGGTAAAAGTTACGGGCGGTATTGTCGTCGGAGGGTGGGGGCAGGGAGGCTCCAGATGCGTATTTGGAGAAAATCCGAGACGCAATTAGAAGGAGCTGCGGAGCAGTTGGTTTGGACTTGGCCAGTTCCTTCAACGACATTCCACTTTCCACCTCCCAAAAATGATGCATAGAGCCGGTGAGGACCTGCATCAAGAGTGACACAAGCGTCTCAAAGTCCGGTTGAGCGGAACCGAGTCGGACTTTCGCTAGAAGCCCAATGAAATATTGGAGACTGCCGAGATCGGCCCCGTTTCCTCGATGTATTTTGAGCAGTAGCCACGAGAGATTCAGCTCGGCGTGAAATGCGCCTGGCGCGAGTTGGTAGTGCTCGAGGCGTAGGCTGAGTGCGGTTATGTCACCCATTCGAAGATTTTGGGCTGAACGGATTAATTGGTCTTTTGGTCGTTGTATGAGGGCACAGCAAGATTGTCAAGATCGGTGGATCTATACTTATATGCTCCTCGTTGGGGGGGGCCAACGACAAAGTCCTGGAGGCATCCGGAGGCACCCACGCAGCAAAATCCGTAAAAATCGGCTGATCTCGGAACTCTTTTTGGTTAGTCACTTCGACGTCACATAACCGTGCTGCGGCCCCAACGAGTCCGGAAAATATTCGCCGCGCCGGAGGAACCCTACTCCGGGGTATAGAATACATTTAACTAGCAAAAAAAATGAAGCAATTCCGACCAGAAAGGAGTGTGCATCAGGGCCCCAGCAAAAGATGTCAGATTCTGATTGTGTGACTCAAAATTTCGCATTCAGTACTGTTCGCCAAACCGTTCCGTTTCGAATTTTACAAGCACACTCTTATGGCTTAAAAAACGATGTTACCATAAGGACCGGAGTGAAAGCTTGTGCGGGGCGTCCAGGAGACGGTACCTTCACCACAAGCGTGATGTTTTATGGCAGGTGTGACAATGCGTGACTCAACCTCTTTCTGAGCATATATACCACGCCCCGCGCGAGTTATCACCACATTTTGGGGGTTAACATCGTTTTGTAAGCCGCTAAAGTGTTCCTGTGAAAGTTGAAGTGAAACGCTTTAGCGGACAGTACTGAACACAAGGATTCGAATGGGTGAATCAGGCCTAATTTGCCCCTGGGCCTGATGCTCACTCAATTCTGAAAGGAATCTCTTTATTTTTTTCTGCTGGTCTAATGTGGAATATGTGTCAGAGTACGTCCCACGAAAAATTAGTGGAATAACAGTAAAATTGAGATGAAGCGAGTGCATTTTCAAACTCTAGTCCATTTTCAAAATCCCGGTGTAACTCATAATATGGGTTGGCGCGACAGCTTTAAATTGGTGACCTGTTCTTTCTGCAAATGGGAGCGAGTGATGGATCACATAATGTATTTAGGTATTGGCTGTGAGTACTGCGCCGTCGATTTGACGTCCTACTGATTTCTCTTTTATTGGGTGTTTATTTCAGTTGATGACTGTATAAATATAATGTCCAAAGGAACTACATATGTCATTCCATTTTTTAATTGACTACCACGCATCGCTTGAATGCACAATTTTCTCTTATTTACAATCAGCCTACATTAGTGTCTTAATTGATCATATTTATAGCTGTCCATTTACACTCATAAGTACTCGTACCTGCCAGGCGTAGCAATGGCCCTTTACCCCAAGTTCTTGGCAGTATTTCTGCCAGTCAGACGTCATAAGCCCCTGAACTAGGCCACCCCTCCCACCCACTAGCCCCTTTTGACCCCTTTTAATGCGTACACAGTAGATGGGGAGCTTAGATTGTCCTTCAGCTGAAGGCAGAGCTGTAGGCATAATAATAATATTCTTTTGACAGTAAAATATTATTTGTTACCTAGTTCTTAGGGCTTAGCTGCCGTTCCGGCGGATTTCGCTGCACCCTAGACTCTAGGTATTAATCAAACGTAGGGGCCCTAGGCTCTTCGGCATTTTTGACTGCATATTGTGCAGGAATACGGAAATGCAGTGTAAGAAAGGCCAAGTATGAGAGTGGGTATGTGCTCACCGGGAGTCTCGCTCACGGGCCGCCTGAAAATGGCAGTCTTAGCGTGATTTTCCGGAAGCTCAAAAATCGAATAAATGAGAGGGCAACTCGTCGCACTCCATGTTTCATTCAGTCAACTTGGCAGTCTCATTTGTTAATCTACTGCCAGCAGCGCCGTGGGGTTTACAGCTCGATGGAGTTCCCACTAGCAACCGGCCATTTGCGCAGTTCGCCCAGTTGGTGCAGCCACATCTGATGCAGATGACTGGGGACGAGCACGTAGAGTGGACGAGTGTCCGGCGCCAAGCACAATCACTCGAATATCAAAGGGACGACGTGGAGCCGGAAGAGCTGTTGCACACGGACAAAGTCACGGAAACGGGAAGATTCAGAGGGACTTCTTTGTCATAGACGATTCGGATGCTGAAGGACAACCATCCAAGCACACTGACCAGGACTCACTCGACGAGCTCATTCTCGGAACCATTGAACCAACCACTCCAAGGCAGTCCAAACGGCAGCGCTCAGCCAGCAACTCCAGCAATTCGGCAACACCGTGCCCCATTAATTGCTATGGCTGCGGGGAAATTTCTGAGGGTGATGATGGGCCAGAGCAAGTGCAGTGCTCGTCCTGCGGCTTCTAATCGCACCTTCGATGTCAACCGGAAGACGGCGAGGTCGACTGGAATGATCCAAACGTCACGTTTACCTGCCAGGGATGTCGAGAAAGTACAACAGCTGAACTGTGCATGCCAGTTCGAATTCCTTCATATTGTTCGATTAATTAAGACAATCTGTATGGTTCTTACCAAGGGAGATCGTCATGCTACCGGACCCTCAAGTCAAAGGCAAATGGCGAGGCAAGCATGTGCTTAGTATCCTGCTCGATTCGTCAAGCACCATCCAAAAATTTCAGCCATCGAGTTCGAATTTCGTTACTTGGAGTGGATCCAGTGGCCTCTGACAGAAGGTGACCTCATGGGGCCTTCAATGTATTACAGCCAGGATCGGGCTTCCTGTGAAGAGATGTTGAAGGTTGAACTCCGGTAAGAGCGCTCTGGCAAAATTGCACTATATTGACCGTTGCTTAGATTGGGATGATTCGTTACCCAGCAATCCATCTATCCCCAGCAGAAAACAACCCGCTCATTCAGGGTTTCGATGCGGCACTTGCTCCGCTCGCAAAACTCCTGGTTTCAATCCATCCAGTTGTCAGCTCATACAAGTTGTTTTTCACCGACTTAGCGACGGAGGATAATGACAGCCTTGTCACGCGTGTGGAGGTGTGGAGGAGTGGATTACACCCCCACTATTCGAACCGGTTAAAGAGGTCGCCGATTTGATGGTGCGGCCGTTGAAGCAACTGCAGGATTTCAGGCTGGTTTCTGTCCCTGGTCCTGAGCGGTACCGTCGGGTGCTGACCGTCGGACGGGCGATACTGCAGCTCTTGACCATTCAGTACGGTGACCTCGAAGAGCCCCTAAATTTGAATGGCGACACCTCGTGGAGAGAGATATCAAGAGGATTACCATCGAGGCGGACGAGGCCTTACGGGTAATGCTCGTTGCCACGAAGCCAATGGTGTTGACTCACAAGAGGTACTGGGACTGGGCCGCATTTCAGCAGCTTGTCGGAAATTTCACCAACGACCACACTGCCCTTGACCCCCCCTACCGACCGAAGACGTATAGGCGCAACAGGCCATTGGAGCCTCGACGCCCTCCCATTGCAATTGCAATTGATATCCCCAGAAGCATCGAGGATGATGAAATTATGCCACCAAGAACGCGGCCTAGGAAGGACAGCGAAGACAGTCCTACGCCCAAGCACCAGGCAACCTCTCGCAGTCTCCGTCCGCGCGGAAACAGAGGACCGCGCAAAGAACAAGTGGCAGCTGTTCCTGTCGGTAAGGTTGTGGCATCAGGGAAAGGATGGATTACAATCGACGTAGATAATAGCGATGATTGATTTGTCTTGCATTGTGTCTAGAAATTGCATTAGATCAGATAGAAGTATACAGCAACAAAAATGAGAGAATTAAAGTGGATGATTGACAGTCTGAGTTGAAATTGAATGTAATACACTGGTTGAACAATTCGAGTTTTTCAGTGAAAAAATTGGTGAAAGACTTGAATTTTTTTTCACTTATTTTTTCAGTGAGAAAACAGGTGAAAAAGATAAAACATTTTCACATTTTTTTGACTCGAAACAAGAATGAGGTGAAAAATGTGAAAATACTTTTACATTTTTCACCTGTTTTTTTGCTGAAAAAATAAGTGAAAAAAAATTCAAGTCTTTCACCAATTTTTTCACTGAAAAACTTGAAATGTTCAACCAGTGATATGAAGAAAGGGGACCTGTTGAACTTGAACAAAAATGAAGGCTGGATGGACAGCGGCGGTGTGCGGAGCTGAAGATGTCGGATGCGGCGGTCATAAGGGAGGACGCAGCGATCCTGTAGTGTGACGCGGCGGTGTCAGCAGGTGATGCGGCACTGCCGCGGCGCCGATCGGCGGAGGCGGTGAAATATCTTAGCCCCGCGCAAACCTATGTTCAGGTTACTTCGACAATTTTCAGGCTGCGAACCCGAGTACTTATTCCAGGAGCGCAATTGAATGACAATTGGCATAAAACATGTTCTTCACGAGGACAGCAAATAGTATTCATTCAGGTATTATACGAGGAATTCAAATCCCTTCTGCTCAATCCATCTATGCAAGGGGCTTCGAAGATAAGAAATTTCCTTATATGGACAGGGAGGGAGGGGTCCCCCCGAGGTCTGAAAATATTTTTTGTATGAGATTTGGCAACTGGTTCCTTCGCTCAGATTTGTGCAAAACATGCTTTAGAAAAAAATTGGAATTTTGGGAACAAATTTTTGAGTCTCTTTGATTCTCAGGACCATCAGTTATGGTATGCCATGGATCAAGTTTGCCGAAAGCGTGGTACCCCGTGAGCTCTTTCCTTGTCGAAGCTATATATACTTAACTACAAGGTCTAGGTCCTGTCGCTCAGAATACGGCATCCCTCATCCCTCGATCCCCGACCGGGATTCCTATTTTCCCATGCATCGACTGGAGTGCTGCGTCGCCCGCAAATTTAAAACAATTACTAACCGAATACTTCACGGAGTTGTGGGGTGCGTTCACATAATGATATGAACTTCCACTACTAACATTCGACAAGTCCATATGTGTGGTCCCGATTCGGACTATCCTAGCGTTCCTTGGCAGAAGCTCTTGGCGGATCCAAAAATGTTTTACGACACCACTGAATTTTCGTTTCCCATTGCAATCCGGGACCCGGAATCCATGTCGAGTATTGATACTATGATTCTTTCTGAGTTTCTGCTACACAACTCCTCAGTCCTCACGGCACACCCGTTTCGATTTTTTATACAAACGGAATTGGACGCCGCAGAAAATAAGGATCATGATAGTAGGTGAGTAATATTAATTATTTTTCGTCTTCACATTCGGGATCACCCACCTGATGTATATCCGAAGATCGAACGCCTCTAACGTCGGGCAGGGGACAGTGAATAAGTCCAAACCCCGGTAAGTACGAATTCACAACTGCCAGTATGTACTGAGTCCTGGATAGAGGCGAAACACCGAGTGACAATTCATCATCTGAGGATATCTTAGCTGCAAGTGCGAGGTACGTCGTTCCTACCGGTTTCCTTCGCGTTCTCAAACTCTCTTTCGCAGCAACAACACTCCTCAGTCACCGAGTACCCCGCTACATCAGCAGTATGATTCCCATGCTCGGTGTTATTCTCAGCTTATCAAAAGCAGGGCCAGCGACGAGAACTGCAATGGTGACCAATCTATATCGGCAAACATCAATAATCCCCTTGAATCGTGAGTGTTTATAATTTACCCAGTACAAATCCGAGATGTTTTGTTAAGAAATTCGAGCAAGGCCGATGCATCGAGGAAGCGCGGAAAAAAACGCAAACGGTTGAGTCCATTCAATTCTGAATCAGTTGGACTTTAATTTTGGTTCTCAAGGAACGACGAAAACGCTGAAGATTCAGTTACTGAGGCGGTGAAGGCTGGCCAGTCTGCGCCGAAGCCAGGCAACAAGAGAGCAAGGTCCAAAATTCATTAGCTATTTCTGGCTCATACTCAGCCAATTTTAGGCGTGACACGCGATCAACGAATCCCCAAACCCGCAGTACTGCGCGTCGCCTCCAGCCGAGAGGATTCCCGAACAAAGTTGCTGCAAAGCAACCAACGGCTCGAGTTTACAGGTAGGTGTTCTCCATGAATGTGATCTAAAATCAATTTGTTTGTCAGAGGCTATGCCATTTTTGACGATGCGGGCAATGAGGTCGAGAGAGACGGGAATATTCTAGTATACGCAGCCCAGAATTAGGCTTTTATTTCAATACCCCAACCTACCGTTTCTTCAAATCCCTCCTTCCAGCAACCATTCCGCATTCTTTGGACCTTACCCAATACCTACATATGCAGTAGTCATCCCCATACCTACGCCGTAATCCGAACTTAAACAGAGAAGCGGGAGAAGTTTCGCTCCTCATTGATTGTGCTTAAAAGAGTGCGAGGGGCGCTGTAAAGTGAGGCTTAACTACAAGTACATCAACGTCGTCTTGGCCCAGTTGGATGTGGCTGGATTTTCTGTGGGTGTTGTTCAAAGGGTCGTGGGTTTGACTCTTGTTGCGGCCATGTTTTTGGGCCTCTGAGGTCGCAAATGCCTGATTAAACGCGCTAACTCAACCCGCCTTGCTCACGAAACCTGATTAGCTTAAACACCTGTTTAAACGGCAGTTTAAACACTGATTAAACGCGCTGAGCCCCAAGGCAGCTTGCCCACGCCCTACCAGCCAGTTAAACCTAATTAGATTAAACACCCGTTTAAACAGCAATTCCTGTTGAGACAGGAATTGTTTAAACAAAGCTGCTACGGTTACTGACACGGGTGTATATACCACAGCACGGCTGATGGGTGATGTGCCAGTTCATTCACGAAGGCTTCTGTGCTCTCCTATGACCATAGATATGACTCAGGACAGGATAGCCCGCTGGTATCCTTTTTCAAATTTTTAGTAGCATTTTCGTTTGGTCTCTGCGCCTGCGAATGCATAGCATCCTACACCGCCTAGAAAACAAATTTCACCTAGGACTGATCCTGCTTCTACTTCAAATATTCCCAGGCTGCACAAAAAAAAATCCCCTGGGGAATATCTATGCTCAGAGGAGGATTCGAACCTCCACTTTGAATTTATTCTTCATGATTGAGCAATCATGGAGAGTGGATGATATGCCAATTCATCTGCGAAGGCTATTCGCCATACATCTAATTCGGGACGTGGTTTCACTCATTCTGGTACACGCAAACCTCTGCATATAGATCCATTCCGCACGCATTTTCTCATCTGCTTTTACTTTTAGTCTTTCTAAATGCGTCAAGCGCTGCCAATGACTGGGAAAAAAAATCAAAAGACGACGAAAATATGAGAAAAAAAGCGGACCCCGCATATATGCCCCCGGGAGGATTCGATCCTCCGCCTCCGATTTAATTGGTTACGGAGGTCTTCGACGGCTAATGGGTAATGGTACCATCCATCCACGAAGCCTTATTTCCTAATTTCGAACTCAGACACGAGTCAATCAATTCTTGATTTTGCTGACGGTATACATTCCCTTCACACACGCATTGTGGCATCAGCTAATAGATGATGGGTGATGTGCCAATTCAGTTACGAGGGCTATTCTCCAGCGTGGGTAAACCGTAAAATAATGTCCTCTCTGAAAAGTAAAGGAAGAAAAGTCGTGCGCAAACCCTAATGCCCTCAGCAGGATTTGAACCTCCGCCTTTGAACTTGCGCACATCAATAAAGGGGATGAGATACCAGTCCATCCACGAGGGCTTTTTCACCAGATTCAAATCGAGATACAACTCAGTCAATTCAGAGAAAAATACGCAACCCAGTCCTCGGTGGGGCCAAAAAAGGGTGCGGCCACAATTCGGGGAATTCAATTTACCTTTCACTATTTCCACAAAAATGGCTGATGTACCGATTCATCCACGAGGGCTATGTATCTTACCTCCAATCACCGATGGCACTTTTTATTCCTCCTAGCTTTCTCCTGTAAATAACATCCAACTCACTTGAAGAAAGAAATACGAGAATCAGTTCATCAGCCCAGGAACGAGTCGAGCCGGGCCTGTCCCATTACTCTACCTCGGGAGGATTCCAACGATGTCCTCGAGCGATGAGTGTACGAGTAACGTGGACGATGTTCTAATTCGGCCTTTATTTTCCAGACCTTATATATCAGCCAAATTTTCCTTTTTTTCAATGGACCACTAAAAAGACTCGGATACCTCGATGACACCCCGGGGAGATTCGAACCTCCGCGTTCCGTGTGCAGAGATTGCGATTGAGTGATACATAATGGTGACGCACCACGAGGGCTGCTTTCCTACGTTCGAACCAAGTTGATTTACACTGTGCAATCAAAGAAAAAATACTCCAGACAGTAGCGAGCCCGAAGGCATTTTGCACCATCTATTTCTGGCAATAAATTGGAAAGGAAAAAGCGGACTTGAACCTACTCAGCCCGAGGAATCGTGTCTATTCATGTCTTGCAGTTACAGTAGAGAAACGATTAATATGTTGACTCAGTGTAATTCGGTGATGTCACAAAGAGGTTAGAATTCCCCCTGACAGTTACATGGATGCGGATATTTTATAGTTAAACGACGATGATCAGCCTTTTGACAGATTTTTTCGGCCTTGTGAACTTGTCGACAAATTGACAAGGTGAAAAGTATGAAAAATAAAAAATTGCCCCACTACACCTGTCCAATGGGATCCAGAAGATTTTTCGAAAAAAAAAATTTAAGGGGGGAATTTTTCACTTGTGGAAATGTCGACAAGACTTGTGACTTGTGAGCTGCTGGACTTGTGGCCACTTTTTGGCACTTTTTTGGCCTTGTTTGGCCTTGTACAAGGTCACAAGTAAAACGTCAAAAGTCTGATAGGCTTAACAGCGGCCGGCTCCCGAACCTAGATTCAACTCAGCTAGCTTTTTGGCTGCCGGTCTTTTTAAACAAAGTTGGGCTTGTACTTTGTGTTGAATCTACCCAGATCGGCTCGAGGTAGACTGAATAGGCATTATCGAGTCGCTGGTATTTTCCAGTATAAAATTTTACCCCTTTTGACTATGTGCCTCTGTTGTAGTCGGGGGGTGCCGCAAGACACGTGTCATTGCTTCCTCTTTCGTTCTTCCTCCTTTGCGGTGATCCTTCGCTCTATAGTTACTTTTGCCAAGCGGACCCACGGTGCTCAAGATCCTCACAGCCGCCGTGACATCTGCGCGCATCCTCTCCGCCCTCGTCGCCGCCGTGCACCACATCGCCCGCAGCACAACCCGTGAGCGAGACCCGCATAGGCAGCGGCACGCACAACATCGCGCTCTTCCAGCATGCCCTGCCGTAAGGCCCGTAACAGCGTGGATCATCTGCCAACGAAACATCAGTGCGAGTCGTGCGGCCTCACCGTAGGGATTGGGTTTGTTTTGATTTGGAGAGCGCTAATTCAATTCGGTCAGCTGGACCCAAGTAACGAGAACCTCTGGATTGCAGCCACACAAATTGACTCTGGATCAACAACCATCAAAGAAAAGGCGGATCTCACTACGGTGATAATAAATACACCAGTGGAACTCAGCAATTCGGGGGTTATCCCAATTGCACCGCTGACATTGCATCCCCCTCGCCTGCCATTCGTTGGCGCCACCCCCGAACTGATGCTTCGAGAACTGAAAACTGATTTACAAACAGCGGAAGCAAACTGGCTGAGCACACTAATATGTTCTTGGCCAGAGCCCTGTGTGCCGCAAGATGACGACGATATTCTCTGGATTTTTGCACGCCATTTTATGGCCTGGAGAGATGACCAAACGGAATGCAGGCGACTGGAGACTGCTGGTATGTTCCTTTCTTTTTTCCTTCTTTCTTGTTCTTCAACCAACATCGAACCATCCTCATCAGCAAACTTTCTAGCTCGCCAAATCAACACCGTCATTTCGTTGGAACATTTGCACCACGAATGGCGGGTAGAGTCCCTGGCTGCGTGGAAGAACGCTCGCTCTCGTCGGGCACCTTCTCAGCGGTCCACCAGGAGTACGAATTCACTCCAGCTGGCCATTCAAGTCAATGCGACGAGGAGGATGCTCCGGGAAGCGAGAATAATCTCTATCCTGGGGCAGTTGATCGCGGCGTGGAAGAAGCGCTTGACGGGTGGGGTGGCATCGTTGTCTAGCGGGCCGGGCCGGTATTCGGACTTGCGCATATTGCAGGAGTGTCGTGCAATGGCCGACGAAGACCAGATGATTGAAGATATCCTGGAGGCGTGTAATGGCACCCCAGGTAGCCTTGCAGGTGTGTACATATTTTTTGTGGCCAGCCACTTCTTATTCGTCATAGTTATGAACCCAGGCGATACCCTCGGTGGTGGGGTATCCGCCGACTTCTCCAGTCTCGCTGGGGAGTATCTGGACGACGCTATGTCTCAGGACAATAGGTCTGAGAAAATAGAAGGGCCACAGAAAAGACGGGAATCTGCACTGTCATTACCACCGCTTCAGCCAACTCGATCGCTTTTATTTTTCGCTCCCCTAGACACTCTGCGTAACGTTCTCAAACCTCAGTATGTTTGTTCCCTCAAGAACTGTCTTAAATATGTCTAACTTCTCACTCAAATGTCTCTTAGTCGCGAGATTATTCAGGACCAGTGGAACAAGATTGCACGCGAAGCTGGTGCAGCCGGAGTTGAGTTTGTCAACGAGGTTGATGACGAAGAGGTCCCACCGGGTATTGGCATTCTCTTTCCTTATGTCGAGAGGAGTTACCTCTTGTAAGTTTGCTCTTTAGCGCGTTCTAAATCGCAATTCGAATATATACTAACCAACACCAAGTGACATCGGAATCGCCGAACCGACTGCTTTGGCCGGGTGCGAGTGTGATGGCAAGAGTGGGTGCAACAATGCACGGCCTGGGCGATGTCCTTGCGCATCTGCATTATCCACCCTCAAAAACGGGCCGGCGTACACGCAGGTTCGGTCGAATTTGATCTATATACATACATCGCAGGGTATTCACATTTGATTTAACTTCCAGGGTCTCTTCGCTTTCACCACCGAATCCGAAATCGTCGAATGCAACAGTGTAAACTTCTCTACCCCAAGCAATTCAATATATATATTTAACTTCCGATCTGACAGGCCTGCGGCTGTTCGCCCCAGTGTAACAACCGCCTCGCCCAGTTCCCGCGGCAACTCCCAGCTCAGATATTCAAGACCGAAAAGCGTGGATGGGGCGCCAGACTTCCCGTCGACATTGTCCGAGGACATGTGGTTGGGCTTTATACGGGGTAGGCATCCATTCATTTCCATGGATCCGTGTATCGTTTGAATTAAATGTCCCATCCCTAGACTTCTAATGTCAGTACATATTTTCATTATTCCCAGACTGACACAACACAGTGCTGAATTAATGTTCGATCTTCCCCTTGCAGACGACGAGAAGAGGCGAACAAACTATCCGGTAGCAGAGCGTCATACTGTTTTGACTTGGACATCAACGAGGACCCGGACGAGGAGACTCCGGAAAAGGCTTATAGTGTAGATGCTTATGGATGTGGTACGATGCACCATCATCTTGATACGCCCGCACGAATGAACGACTGATTTTTATTTTTCTCCCAGGCAATTGGACGCGGTTTATCAAGTGCTTCACGAACCTTCTTTACTCACAGGCTTATAACTGACGGTCCTTTTCCAGTCATTCCTGCAGCCCCAACCTCCAGATCATCACCGTTGTTTATGATACGATGCCTGAGGTCAGTCTCCTCCTCATTTACATTACACCAATCCCATTCGAACGCTCACGAGCTAATCTATTCTTCAAGGACAACATGCCTTACCTGGCACTAGTAGCGACCGAGGAGATCCCAGCATTCACGGAACTCACCTTCGACTATAATCCCGCACACCAGACGGAATGGGAGTTGAAGAGATATAGGGAGAAAATGCGGTCCAAGAAGAATAAAAGCAAGAAACAGACCCGCTGTTTGTGTGGGGCGAGTATATGTAGGGGATGGTTGTCCGTGGTTGCTTGAGATTCTCTATGGACCGTTTGCCGGTGACTTTGTAACTTTCTTGTGTGACGGCGGATTGGTATCACGAATTTCGGGCGAAGAAATGCAGTCGCATTTGTAAGATTTAGGAATCGGAACTCCGTGCAACTAGCGAGACTTAATTTCTACTTAATCTTTCACCGTGACATCCGCATGTAAACAGAGGTGGCGAGAACACCCAAGGAAAAACCAACGACCAGGTTCATGCCGCCTGCGCAGTTCATGGTCAGAAATCTATATTGACTCTTCGTTGCCTCGTTATCAGGTTTGTAGTTGATATCCTTGACCGGGAATGTATCGGAGGTATACGGCGCAACTGTTAAACCTGTAAGACTGTCGAGGCTCTTGGTATTTTTTGTGTTCCAATAGCGCTTCAGGCCGTCCACGAGACCGGAAACGCGTCCCTCCGAATCGCCGGCGGAGGCTATGTTCTTCTCCTCTTTCTTGGCCGTCCAAGCGAGGAGTCGTGTGCGGTGGCTCTTGAAGTAAAAAAACGGGACGGCATAGCCGCAGGACTGTGTTCGAGTTCAACAGTGGAGGAGAGAGCACATGAAAGGATGCTAGCATTCTGAGCCGACCTTGTAGACATCGACGACAATGACAGAGCGGGTTCCTGGCTTGTGCGATTGGGGGGGAATGAAGCTGTTGAACTCGGGCGACCCGAACTCGTATACGGTGCCTGTTGGTCTTGAGTATCAAGCATGGTCCAAGCGCCGACCTGGAAGAATTACCTTGTCCATAGAGCCTGACAATTCTGGGCGGTCTTTCAAAAGCATTGAATAAGACTGTGATACACCCGTTCTCACGCAAGTGAGAGACGGTCTCGACACCTAAAGAAAATTGAATCCCCCTAGGTCTATCAGCGCCTCCAGGATTACGGCTGTTGCATTAATTGTTTACACATGCTGTACTTGGTTGTAAAATCTGAATCCTATAGCCACATGCACCCCTGCCTCCAGACACCATTCTAAATGTTTATTTACAATATTCAAACACCCCCCTTCACTCCAAAATCCCTCGCCCTTTCCGCGTTGTTGTTTTTAAGGGCCCAATACAGAAATTTCGGGATTTTCAACGACTACGCGGAAAAAAACCACTTGCCCGTCAGCCTACCCCAGATGTGAGTACATATATGGATACATAGGATACTAACCTCGCTCCCTACCAACTCCTGGATCAAGCGCACGATTATTTACACCTCTGGAAATATATCCATGATCAGGGCCCCAAAACACTGAATTCCACCTACCTACCTACCTACCTACCGACACCCTATTGGTCGTTGCAATCGATTGACGCAAAACCTATTGGGAATATTGTTTATAGTTCAAAAGACCTACTTTGTAGCTCCCTGTACATATCTTTTTCGCATTTATTGGCCCAGAATTCATCCTGAGGCTGTCCAGCAAAAGTCGGCGAGCGTTGGAGAAGGTGAGATTCACACGCTCCGGGACAGGTCCGGTGATCCCGGAAGGGCGCGCCGTTTTTCCCACACTTCGAATTAATGCTCGGGCTGCACGGGAGGAATGCAAGGTGTCCATCGCATGGAAGCGAGATGAGGGAAAGGGACAAAGCAATGCAACGTGACGTGACTGTGACTATTGATGAGCCCCAAATTTTCCCAAACTGACGTTTTTGGCTCGAAATGCGGCCAAGATCAAGAACAATCACTGCTTCTAGGTGGGTAAATGTCTTTTTCTTTTTCGGAACCCGTCCAAATGACGGCCCGTCGCGGTAGTTCACCGCCCCGTTGCCGGTCCGGCACCACCCAAGCTCAAGCCCTGACGGAACGGGCCGGCGATGGGTGACAGCCGACCCGTCAGTCGTATATGGTGATTTGATGTATCAGAGCCCCGCCGCGCAGGGAAGAACGCCGATATATCAAACCCTCTCAGTGGGAAAAATCAATTGATGGATCAGCACAGCATCCATCAATATTGGGTGATTCCGACCGCGCGCACCAGCGCCGCTTGGCGCCAGTTGGCGGCGTCGTTGCCCATGACTTTGATGGCGCAGCCCAAACGCGTCTAATGATCCAAATGCGGATGAGAGTGACAGGTGACATGATGCCATCACCCCCTTTCCACTTTGCTTCCGCCACCGCGAATTTGCTCCTGCGCGTGCCGCCGGCTGCGCACTGGTACTTCCTCTTCGCATATCGTTCGCAGATTATGTCATCTACGTGACAACGGGCTCCCTATCCCTTTCACTGGCCTCCTACTCTCCTGGGTCGCTTCCGAGCCACGGTTCCCTCTCATAAAATGTGTCTCTGCCTCGCTTGTACCGTCGCTGTACGCTTCAAAAGTGAACTGAAATACTGCTACCATGTCTGGGACCTGTCTTTACGCTCCTCAAGGCCGTTTGATCAAATCTTGGACCTGGTTTTTCGCTTCTCCGCTCCACCTCATGCCCAGTTATTGCACCTTTGCTTGGCCCCCATCCCTGTAGTACTGTAGTTCACGACTTCAATAATAAGATACCTTGTGTGAATAATTCTGACTATACCTCGCGTTTCTTTGCCTTCTGTGGCCGCACCATGCTATATTCTTGATTTGCGGAGAATATTCAAGTTGTCTCTTCCTTTCCCCAGTGCCTCAGGCTATTTTTGGGTGGTTTATAAATCATCTAATACCAAATATAGATATTTTATCCTACGATGATCACCTCCAGGGTCTTTCTGGCTCTTCGCCCGCCATTTGCTCATTTTTACAGAAAGCGAAATGCTGTTCCTTCCCACCTCCTCTCCGTGTTTACACTCGCATTATATGATTTCGGGGAATCTGTACACTAATCATCAATCTCGTTAGATCGCTTCTGGTCCTTACACGCGCTGCTGCAGGTGAACATTGGATTTATCATGAAATGGTGTCTCTCTGGCAAACACTTCACTTGCAGGACCGGTATGCATTTTTCCTGAGTTATATAGTAATGGCACCAGTGAACTACATCTTTTTTTAGCCCCCCATTGCGATAATCAGCGCATATTCGAAAATTTCCCGATCCGGCCATTTCGGGGTCCGAAGAAATACTAATTGTTGCATCGTTTTGGCGCTGTCGGCATCTCCTTAACACATGCAATATAAGTTTATAGTCTCTGTGTACCCATTTTTTTAACTGGGACCAAAGACTGAGAATTTATATATGAGATTCGACGTCAGTTGAACCCAGCCCAAGTTATGTACTGAGTTTATGCTTCTCAACACGCACCTTCTGTGCAACTTTTTTATTACACCCCGAAATTGCATAAAACTTGTTATTTATCTAATTGTTTAGCCTCCCTGACTCATTTTCTAATGTTACACCTCATATGCCCAAACTTCTTTGCCCTCATCGACGCGGTTTTCCAATTTCCTGATTTTTGAGCATATGTATTTTGCAATGTTTTTTATACAAAACACTTTGGTGCTAGAAGTTTGAATGTTCTGTCGGTTTACAATCAGTTTAAAGTGCTTTGGGCTCCCACACAAAGACGATTCTTGTTTTCCTGACCGTCCCAAAATAGGTATGTGTTATGATGTCACGGTGTAACTCTCTTGCTTCTCACCCCCATATCTGCGCGTAAAATGGCTTCAAAGCCTCTCAAACTCAATTCCATGAACTTTTTCTGCACAGAGGGCGAATGAACAGACTTCAGCATGCTATCCTCTAGATTTCAACCCGGTTCTCCGGCATCTTGTTACGATTTCTAAACTGGTGTGCGGTGCTCTCTCAATGTCCACTCCTTGGCCCATTCTCTCGTATTTATTTACGCTACTCTGCCCTCCCAGCTACTGCACACTCCACACTATCACCTCGCTGCACAGCACCAATCCCAGGACGCCGTGTGCCTTCGCGCATCCTTCGCGCATCAGCCGAAGGGCATGTCGCGCATCAATGGCTTTTGGGGGAGCTTTCCTCGGCTACACTAGCCACACAATACCGCTTCTACGCCCTTCCGCACGCATCAACGGCTTTTGGCGGTGCTGCCCCTGGCTATGAGCACGCGTACAGCCCAGACCCAGCTGCACCAATTGGGTGTCGTGCGCGCGCGGTGCAGGGCCCCTCTCGCGCCCTTCGCGTATCAGCCACCTTTCAGGCAACCTGCCCCCTGCTACACGTGCACCAGCACTGGCACCACTCCGACGCCGCGCGCATCGAGGGATAGGAGGGCTGCGTAGCGCGGAATACAGTGCCCGAGAGCAGTGGGTGTGAGGAGAGTAACGAAGCGGGGACACGGCGTGGGATGCGGAGCGGACCGCGATGACGCCGCCGCCGCGCGTGCGAGATGCATGCCCCCTCGCGCACCCACACCACCTTCAGCGGTTTTGTTGTGGCGTACCTGGAGCGCGGCCGCCTGATGTGTTTCATGCACGCCATCCGCACTGTGATTCCAGACGGCACGGCGGGGTAGGGTGTACGAGGGCACGGCGAGGCGTAGAAAGCGCGTCAAGAATAGCGCGGGGTATGGCACGTACTAATCAGAAAGCTCGCCCCAATCTTAATTCCGCAACATGTAACGCAAGCAATTTTTTGGGCATTTCGCTTTAAACCTGTACTTTCCTGTTATTCCGCGCTGTATTTAGCTCAATTACAGCACACCATGCATCTTGCATACAACTTACCCACTCCTAATTTATTTCTTAATTTTCCAATCACATTTTGTGCTCGTCGTCCCGGGCGGCGTCAAGAGCTATTTGATCGACGTATTCCCAATGCGGGTAGTCCTGCTCATCGTTCATCACGGCGGTCGGATTCAACTGAGACAGCTGATGGTTTCCATCAATATTGATACTGGGTGTGGGCTGATATACCAAAACTGGTCCACAGACCAGAGGATTTAATACATCACGCATCTCTTCTGGTTGGCAGGGGGTGATATATCCCACTGCCAGACTGTGTACGACCCGTCGACCCGTCGCAACGGGGCCGGTTGACAGCCCTAGCGTTGCCAGCACTAAGCGGCACGGAACAGATTCGGGGACAAGCTTACTATCATTGCAGTCGTCCAGCGCATCATCGGAAGGATTGCCGCGACTTGCGGAATGGACCATCGGCTCGATATTCCTCGACGCCGGATATCGCTCTCATGGCCAACACTGGCACTCAGCTAAAGCTCTCTCGCACTTCCTGGCTTCTGGACAGCGGCTCCAGCATCCACGTCGCCAATGACAGATCACTCTTCCACACGTACAGTGGTGCTCTGAATATTTGCAACAAGGTGTTTGGCATGTTGTAGGCATGTAATCACCCAGAACAAGTTGTAGGTGGAAAGAGCTCACGCAAAGACGGTGGTGCATCATCTTACCCTGTTGCCATATATGGTAACAGCTTTTTAGAGCTCTTTCATCTGGGCAGCAAAAATCAGGTCCAGTCTGTATTACCGTGGGAAAAAATCTAGTATTATCACGTGAAATTATACATTGGCTAGAGCAATTGCCAAATTGAATCATGCAATTTGGTGCAGTAATCCTCGAGATATTGCGGTCTCAACTTGGCCATTTCCGAGCCATTCTCCTCAGCTGGGATGTCACCAAAATGCATGAATCAAGTTGTGGCCTGCTCAGATTCATCCCAATTTTCATCAGATGGCATCAGATCTCCCATCAGATCTAATGGTACGGAGCTGAAAAATCTAGCCCAACAATCTGCAAGTTTTTCCGGGAGTTCCCATATATGGGTAACACAAGCCTGTATAGAGTCGACATGTATGAAGCTTGTCTTCATATCCAGAAGTTGTTTCAGCACTCCAGCTCATCCCAATGCCACAAACGGCTTGTTGCACATATTTAGAGCACCACCGTATATGCACTGTGATTTATGTTGTCCCGGGGGCTCTGCAACACAAGTCGGTCCAACCCTTGGCCAACAGGGTTGTTTTTAAAGGCTTCTCAAGCCGCTCCGCTTGAAGCACGATCGACATATACTCTACGATTCGGAGCCTGGACGTGGCTTAATACACCAGCACATCGGTACTTCGCGGGCCATGTCTCGCTGTGGGACCGCGGTCCGGCCTGTTTGTCATTATATAGAACTGCTAGCAATTATCCGGATACGATCTGCGAACCTAAGTCGAGAACGCATTCGACGGTGTGGAAGGGGGAATTGCCCGGGATGCGGGTTGAGGAAATGGGTCGGTGATCCGGCAAGCATGAAGTAAAATCGGGAATTTGAATGAGAAATATGTCGCCGAGTCGTAGAGTACGAAAACGTGAAGTGAAGAGAGTAAAAATGTCCGAAAATGATGTGTAAGGAGGGCGTGGTTGTAAGGGGTGGTTTCGGAGGTTTTGTGGCTAGGAAGCCCACTGGCGACGATTTAGAAGGAAGGGGCGAGGAGCTCCGATGCTACCTCTGGGCGCTTGCGCTGCACTGGCCGCGTAAATGGTGGTATGAGTGTAAGATTCGATGGTGGGTCCCTGTTTACGATACAAACAAATGATGTAACGTAGAATAGGGGCAAATGTAAAATGAGAATAAAAAGTAGCTAAGTACTGATTTCCGCATGGCGGCCCTCCGACCCTACCACAACGGGACCCTTCGAGTTGATATATGGGAAAGTAACTCGCAAAGGTACGGAATCCCGAGCCACGTAAATCTGTTTCGGCAACTTATCGTCTCCCAGCCTTTCGAGATATTGCAAGTACGGGTCTTGCGCGATAAGCGAACCCGCCGGCATGCCGTCGACATCCGTCGAAGCAACGAAGACGCCAGCCACACCCGGAAGGCTCCCAAGCTCGACTGCGTCCGATTTGAGCTCGCATCCACGGGCATCTGGCGCCGATCCAGGCTGCCTATCATGCTCTTTCGATTTTGCCGCAAGAACGAGCTCCGGAATTGGCTGTTTCGAGTCGAGAGGCTGACGAACCCGCGTCAGCCGAAGTCTCTCGCCCTCTCGAAGGTCGTTACTTAAGCCCAGTAAATCGCCAAGCTTCACCGTCACGTCCGTGTTGTTAATCTATTCCAGGAACTCATCCGCAAATCCCTCTCGTTGCACCGGCGCTCGAAGACGATAGGCTTTGCCTGAGTCATCGTCTTCGCGCTTCTGCCGCTGCTTCTCGGTCGACGACGCTGGCAGAGTTCGAGCCCCAGCGCCATCTACCTGGACGAAGCGATACGGCAGCTCTCGCAGTGCCCGTGGCTTTCCCGTATTGGAACGTGCTCCTTTCGAGCCACTCCTCCATTCCCTTCACCATCCGTTTTCCCTGTTCCGATTCCAACACTCTCAGGAGACTGAGCTCGGGTGGCTGCCTCCATCCTCGAGCCACTGAGTTTTGGCGATTTTCGTATTGGAACCCGACGCGAATGACTGTCGTCGACTCGATGCATTGCATCCTCGAAGGACTCGTCCACTACCACTGCCGCAAGGTACTTCGTCTCGACGCCAAGCTGGCCAAGCGCAAGGACGAGGCCCACGTCGCGTTCACTCATAATTGGACTGATTATGACCCCGCCAACTGCCCCACCGATTATCATCTCGGTAACCCGGCCAAAGAGATCGGCCAGCTCCAGCGTATTTAACTCAAGCTCATGGAGCCGTTGCTGCCCGAGGACGCGGACGCCAACGTTGATATGCCTGCCAATGCCCTTCATAGAGCAAACTCGTCTGAGCAACTCAGGACGAGCCTGCAGCCGAACAACATCGCCGCGTTGCGCTTTGTCGCATACTCGCTTGGCCTGGAGTTGAGGGGCGTCGGTTCGAATTTCAAGAAGCCATTTATCGGCCGCCTCATCGCATGGGTGAGTTAATCTTCTGTCAATTTCCTTGTCAAAATATTCATTCTTTCATAGCGATACACGATGCCCCTCATCGACGAGGACTTGGTTCCCCTCGCAATCAACATCAAGCAGCTCAAATTCATCCAGAGCGTCATTGCTGACACCGAAACACCTGCTTGGATCGGTTCGGTTCCTCGCAACTACGGCGAGAGAAACGCTGGAACCATCAAGGCCGCCGAATGGCGCATTCTTGCCACGATATACCTAACCATTGCGCTCGTCCTACTTTGGGGAGATCATGACGTCCAGAACGCTCGCGCGCTCCAGATTTTGGATCATACCATGGTTCTGTTCACCGCCGTCACTGTCGTTTGTCGCCACACCATGACGGCTGGACGTGCAGATACTTGATTAGCTTTTCTTAAGTTCTGTGCGGTAAAGACCGCCACAGGGACTGTAACGGAACTTAAGTCTCGTTAATATATGTATACGACACATTTAATACAATTCACCAAGGGGTGATCAGAACTTAAGTTCTCGACTCCAGAACTCAAGATCATCGGGAACTCAAGATCCATGCCACATCCTCTGCAGGTGATAACATTGAGATTGAGGCACATAGTCTTCACATGGAATGGAAATGAATATGAATATGAATGAGAGAAGTATGCGCTGGGTTCTGTGTGCTCGAAGGCTCCTCGATCACCTTCTCCGCGTCGCGCTCTACACTCCACACGCCATACCGGAAACACACGAACGTGCAGCGCGCATAACGCGCACCACATACCTCCCATCCACTTATGCAGGCGGCCCCAGCTCCAGCTCTAACTGGAGCTCCATGAGCCCGCCCTTATCCACACACCGCACGGTGGCTGGTACCACCTGCAAACCGTCCGTAGGGAAATAGCGCGCATGAGCCACTGCACCAAGAACTGCGAGAGCCACCCCGTGAACGCCTAGCCACCGAGAAGCTTGTCGGAAAGTTAGCTGGCGTGCGGAGGAGGCAAAAATACGGGACTGGAAGGGAGAGGGAAGAACGACGAAGTCGGAAGTGCGGGGCATGCATGTAGACGGCGATGGTGGTGGTGAAGAACAAAGTGTGTTCCATCTCCATCAATCTCTTTGTCATAACAATAACAATGATGGGTCATTGATGCCACACATTGTGTCTGTCTTTCACGTCGACTACCATCTCCCAACCACCTATTCCATGCAGGGAAGGAACGACCATCATTCTCATCTACTCCTCAGCATCAGTGCTTCGGCCTGACTGTGATTTCTCGGTGTCTTATAACCTTGGCTGCATGGCACTTTGTGTGGTGTCGCCTTTGCTTTTTAGTGGCAACTCTTCACAGGATTATTTGACATGGTGAGGTTGTCGCATCCCTGCTGCAGGTATGTACACCCCGTTCACTCACGTGTAATGGGTAGTACTCACAGCGACATGTTTGCCATCCACCACATCGCCGCAGGCACTCTTCACGTTATGGCGCTCCTGCCGACGTCTCTTGGGACAAAGATAGGTTATTCTGTAACATAACTTGAGTCCAGTGGGACGTGCGACTGAAGTAGCTCAAGATCTTAAGTACTTATATAACTTGTGAATAAATCTCAAGTTCGCAATGGGACTCAAGTTGCATGCGACTTAAGCTCGGGACTTAAGTTGTGTGCAACTTAAGTTCCAGTGAGAGGGGGAGGGATATTGAGAGTGTGTGGTGCATGCACAGGCGGAACTTTAGTTTCTGGAGAGCTTAATATGTAATGGCGGTGTTTACCGCAGGAACTTAAGATAACCTTATTTTATTTCATGGGCGTGCTAATCAATATCGAGGTCTTCTCAAGGTTTGGGTCGACGGCCTGCCCACTGTTCACCCGCATACTCGTACCCATCCTGTGTGGCCGAACATCCATGTCGCATTCCACGTCTACGACTTCCTCATCTTGTTTGGACCCCTCATCTCGTGGTGGTGCTTCCCGTTTGAGCGCGTGATTGGTTTTCTCCAAAGAATGAACACCAACGACCATATTGGTGGAGAGCTCGAAGGCACGCTCACCGAGTCGTTCTTCCGTGGTGCTGCTCTGCGCCGGTGGCTCCGTCGTCCAGACTGCCCTCAGGTCATCCGAGAGCTGAAAGGCCTCTTCGACAAAACATTCCCCTCATACAACACGCCTTTGGATTCCCCGCCTCTGGCACGCGATGGAGCGCGAGCGGATTACACAAAAGACGGTATCCATTTCTCTTGGGCCAGCACTGCGCATCTCGGCAACAGCCTCGTAATCTACTACCCGCCGAACTCGAATACCGCTGTTGCTGGGAGCATCGAGCATATTCTTTCTGTTGGGGACGACGTCAAGTTCGTCATTCGTCGTCAGGCGCCGCTCCCGCAAGGCATGCGGGACCCTTTCGCTCGTTACCCACTCCTGCCTCAACGTACTCTTCTGAAATGGAAAACTTCATGGACACCGTGCCTGTAGATGATGTGAGGTCGCCTTGTACTAGATATATCTGGTCAACGCTGTGTAATTCTGAACCTCGATAGAAATTGAATGTATTTCCTCCAGTTGCGCAGTGTGTGAGGTGTGTCCGCCGACTCCCGGCCGTGTCTCCGCCGACACTCGGCCGACGCTCGGCCGATCTCTATATGGGGCCGTGATAGCTTTCCTATCTTGGCGCCCATCTTCGCGCCCAGATAGCTACTCTATCTGGCGCCGTTTTATTGTCCCGCTTTTTGGCAAAAAAAAAACGGACAAGAAAATGGCGCCCGATAGGAATTGGATCCAGATCAAGATCAGGCGGCCTTATAGTGCCACTTTCTTGGCCGAAAAAGGGCGGCCGCATCAGCGCCCAGATAGGCATCCTATCGAACGGCCGTTTTTTTGCCCGGATCTCCTTCCGATCTGGTCGACTATCTGGGGCCATTATTGGTAAGCTATCTGATTCACTAAAAAGCTTCCATTTTCGTGAACATTATATTCAAACTATAAAATCAAAAAAAAATGCCGCATTTTAATCCTGAACTCGCAGTGCGAGTGCGATAGATCGCAACGACTTGCTCAGACTTGAATCCATGCCTGCACTCGATCGGAAACCGCAGCGCTGGCTCGACTGCGAGAATAGATGTCGCTACCTATTGAAGGTCGTTCAGATGTTCATCTCCAACACGGGCGAGAGCGCGGCACGACGAATTCGGAAGTGTTGGCGAGTGCAATGCGGGAAGAACTTGCAAAATCATTCACAAAGGGCTTGGTTCTGCGTAGATGTGCTGTGACTCGTCCCTCCGACGGTAATTCGTGTCCTTTTTCGCTAGCAACTCCAAAAACCATCCTATGCGCAGATCACAACCGCCTACAGTCGTCGTTTACATCCGGATTATCCCAAGCCCAGTCAACTCTGCACGCCTCCACCGCCTCCGCGTACTTTCCCCGCTCCACCTCATCCAATATCCTTGGTGTCAAGCCATCCTCCATCTTTGCCCACTCGTTGGTTTCCGGAATCCAGTACAACGTATGTCGATCCGCGAGCGTGGGTGCATCAGTTGGAACAAAGTCGTCCACCTCGAAAGAGCACGACTGCGGTCGGTCAAAACGACACCTGTATGTCGTCTTGGCGGATACCGCCGCAGTGGAGGGACCAGCAGCAAGATACGGGAGCAGACGCCGAAGAGGGTTGTTCCCTTTGGAATTCTGCGCTGTTCGTTTGCGTTGCCGGGAGAGCGACCGTCCGAAAGTTTCGAGCGAGCGCAGGACATGCGTCATGGTTGGCCGCAAGCGAGGTTTCAGATGCCAACACCGCTCGAAAAGATACCAGAGCACGGGAGGGACCATATCCACCAGAACATCTTCACGTTTTGGCTGCATCTCGGCGAGGGTCTGCTTGGTTACGATGGGGGACGTCGGTTTTCGTTTAGGCCGCTGCGAGGAATAGATCTAAAAAAGACTGTTGAGCTATCGCCGTCCAGCAAGGTGCGCAGAAAGTCGGTTGCCAGTAGTCCAAATGAATATACGTCTGTTGCCTTTGTAGTCCGAGCTCTGCGCGGATTGTCGTTGTCGAGCACCGTGAACAGCTCGGGTGCCATGTACGCTACCGTCCTGACGCAGCTTGTCGTATATCCACTTTGGTCTATAATTTTAGACAGACCGAAGTCGCAGATGACAGCACGGCCGGATGCGTCTATGAGGACGTATTGCTGAAAGGCTGGTTCAGCTGGGAATCCATAATCGAGACGCAGCGCACCACTTTGAGATCCCCATGGATCAGCTCCTGGCTGTGGAGGTAGGTCAACCCAGTAACTGCTCCGACCGTCTCAAGTTTTTTGAATAAAGTTTCAGATACCTATGGCAGATGAACGCACCAAAGCCTGGCGATCCGCTTCTGGGAATTCTTCAAATACTCCCCGACATGGCCAAACTCGTAAAAGGGAGATACAAGAACCGGCCACTGCGCTAGCCCCTTGCAGATCCCAAAGAACGGCAACAAATTTGGGTGCTTGACCTGCGACCAGACCTGAACTTCCCGTTCCATGCGCTAAAATCAATTTCAAAGTGCATACT
Source organism: Mycena rebaudengoi (assembly GCA_029282285.1). Lineage (NCBI taxonomy): Eukaryota > Fungi > Basidiomycota > Agaricomycetes > Agaricales > Mycenaceae > Mycena > Mycena rebaudengoi. Next base: position 157,117 of record JARJCX010000237.1, read on the forward strand.
CAATTATTTCCTTGCAAGATGCTTGTCATCTGATCAGTGATTGCCGAGGTCACGGGGTCCTTAGATGTGTCCGATGTCCTTCACATGATTGGCGGATGCGCCGAAAGCTGTGCATCAGCGCTTTTCTTCCCTTCTCCGACTTTGCTTGCGACAACTTCCAGTTGCCCTGTCTACGACTTGAGAGACTATCGGCCCCCTCTTGCTCCCAGGCCCCTCCCAGCTAGTCCTAGACACCGCAGTGAACTGCTCTTGGGCATAGCGGGATAGATTCGGACGACGAACGGACGGTACGGTCTTCGACAAAATTCGGCGTGCACGTAATGAACTTCTAGCGCTAGTGGGTCAAGCCTGCCCCGCATTCTGTTCATCATTCTGCCAGTCGCCGGCGACCTTCGCGCCTGGACCTATCACTCATGCCTGAAGGGTCCCGATATACGAGAGGACACCGATCGGCTGGTCAACATTCAGACCGTTATAACCTCCTACACAAAAACGGAATGCTCGCATAAAGCCACGATGTCGTTGAGCACCTTCCCAGACATATTGACTCGCTGACAGGTCACATTTTACGCCGCAACATCCTATCTAGCGTTGACATGGATTGACGTGTGAATTGCGCACTGATAATTTCGTCAGGTTGAGTGGACCAGTATACACCGAATCATTTATTCTCACAATACGATAGATTGTTGTTGTGCGCGGTTGACAGCTTGCTGTTCGCCCAGGTATCTATGCATCGAGTTCGAAGCTATTCTTGTTCACCAGTATATAACCCCACCTCTCCGTGGAACACGCCCAGGACCCACTCTCATGTCCCCAGGGCTCAATGGAAATCTCGGTCCCACCGAGATCGGCTCAGTTGTTGGAGCCTTTCTCTTCGGAGCAATGACTCTTCAGACCTATCACTACTATAGGGGCTTTCACAATGACTCCGTTCTTCTTCGCTCAACGGTTAGTAACAATCTCGCGTCCCGCCCTCGGCTCTTATGATTCAAGTTGCGGTGGTTTGGTCTGTGCCCAGGTACCTTCCGTAAAACGACTGTTCATACGCAGATAGGCTTCTTGAACTCGCTCATACAGTGTGCGCATGGCATGCGGTAAGTAGTTCTACTTATGCATCCCACAGCTGTGAGCAATCTCATCGGCAGCTATACTCCCAAACCGTAACTTTCTACGGTCAACCAGAGTACATCAGTAGTCCACCTTATTCGGAGGAGATGACAATCCTCTTCGCTGCCATCTTGTACCTCATCGTTCAGGTGGGTCCTTGCATGCACCCATTTCCGCGTCCAATGAAGTCGACGTGGACAATGCAGACTTTTTTTGCGAACCGTGTTCGAGTTCTCTCGAAAAACTGGCATATCATGGCTGTTGCGAGTGCCTTGAGTGTGCTGCGCTTCATTGCCACTATGGGCAGTCTGGCACTCTTGCTGCATTATAGACGAGTGTCTATCTTGCTAGAATGGCGCTGGCTTGTGTCGACGGCCCTCGCATTGGGACTCAGCGTCGACATCTTGATTACGCTGTCCATGTGCTATTTCCTCCAGAAGCTGCGATCGAGCGAGTCGGAGCGGTTCGTGTGGAGGATCTTCAGCATCTTAATCATGTCTGACAGCGAGACAGGACACGAAACATGGTTGAAACACTTATTATCTGGAGTATCGGTGAGTATTGTTTTCCGGTCTTGAGTTTCGAAGCTGATGGTTCCACAGAATCAACGATACTTACCAGGTCAGACACTTGACTCTACTTCTTACCATCTATCAATCATGCTCTTTGTTTAATCTCAGTGGGACAAGCATTATGCAAATAATTCTGGCAAGCATGCTTCCCTGGCCTTCCTTCCCTCTATCAACATTTAACGAGCCGGATGACAGTTCCTAACACGAACTGACCGTGAGACTTCGATGCCGACCCAGATCGCGTCGCTGATGTTCTGCAAGTTGTCTGGACCTTCTTCTTCGTCATCCAAACAAAGTGTTGCGTGTTCCATCTTACGTTCCGTCCGCAATTTCTGAGGCATTCCACCCTAGTATTTTCCAATTCAATGCTTGCATCGTGAGTCCCGCAACTTCGAACTTTCGGGTTGAGTCCAGATTTGACTTCGCCCAAAGCTTGAATGGCCGCCGAAAATTCCGCGACTCTGACAAAGACTCGTTTGAGGTCATTCATTTTGTCTCGGCAGGGGAGTCCAAGGGAGAGATGGTTAGTGAGATTCGATATGTTTCGGTACAGCCCTCCTCTCATCTTCTCCGTGATCAAGATCACCATCTCGCTGTCGGTGGATCCGGAACACAGGCCGAACACACCACCGGCTCGACTCGCCATTTGCTCCCAATGTCGAGCACGACCTGTATCAGACTCCGGCTCGACCCAAGACACCAGAAATCCAGTTTGATATGACGTACATGAACATGGGCATGACATTAATTGCTTACTCTGAATGTAACCGCGACGAACCTTGAGATGGACGGACGCTAATGTATATGCGGACTGTATTTCTTTATCAAATGTTGACTTGGGACGATATCGTAGAGTTGGCGGATGGCACGGCAGTCCAGACTCAACTTGAAGATTTATGCCAAGTCAAGAGAGATTGAAGTGCTCAGGGGACTTTAAATGGCCGATATCCGAGATCACCAAAGAGCCAATGAAGCCGCTACATAACCGCCAGGCCGAAAGCCAGTGCGCGAGAGTGAATAAAGGAACTTGGAAGTTCGATCGAATGCAGCGAAACAAGGTACCCTCATCTATACTGACTTCCTGACGTCTCTGTGACAACCCACGAGTTCTCTTGGGCCAATAACACAAAAAATAACAAAGGGGCTATTCAAGACCGAAGGAAGCCAATTGAATGGTTGAGTTGAATTACAAAACTAGCATCGGAATGGGGAATGTTTCAAATCTTCTCACACGAAAACCTCAACTTTTAGGCCACAAAACAACGGCCACGTCAACAAGACCGACCTCTTGCGGGCCTGTCAATGTAGATTACAAGCAAACTTGGGTGGTCTACCGGAAAGTGAATATCAAGTGCATTGCTGCTACCGAATTCTGCTCACCGGGCAACACCTGATCTGGGTAGGACCCAGAGGTCCACAGACACGGTAGCCGACTGGGCAAGCCTCGCCTACGAAGACGACAGCCTAGGCGGAATGTCAGCAAGTCGAGGTGATGCCAATGAAGGTGCAAACACAGGGCAACTGAGCAGTTGCAACGGTGAAGAAAGCGGCGAGGCAAGCAATGAGTTTAAACTGCATATTCAGAAGGTGGGAGGTTCTTATAGGCTCCGGAATAGAATGGTCGTTTATATAGCTGGATGCTGCCGACTACCTGCCGGAAGCGACGACGCGACCTTTAGTTTCAGGTACATCTTATGACTTGACAACTGCCTATCATTCCGGAAAGTAAGATTAAGCACCTGTTCCTGAATGCCTGGCCTCAAGTTGGCTTGGCTAAGTGTTAGGCGTACTAGTTCCAACTAGTAAACATTCTCTCGGTACTGACCAGTGACAGCGGTATGGGTATGTATGCCTTTGATATCCATCTAAAAATGGGGACATTGATGCCGGACTCCTTTGCACCTGACTACGAACGGAATTGGTGCTGATGTACCTCCGTATCTTGTTCGGGGGGTTCTGCATTCTCTGGTGGAAATTGTCCGGATATCCGTGTATTTTGACTGCGTGTTGAAGTGCGACTTCTCCCAGCTCTTGTGACTCGGATTCAAAGGAGATAACCCCTTTTTAAGACCAACGTTTCGGGTGTGCGCGGAGGTAAGTGTGCCTTGGCTCTAAGCATAAGTCCCAGTAAAAATGACAACGAACTAAACAAAAAAGCTCAGGTGGCAGGTGGCGAGACTTGACCCCGAATCGGACAGGCTAGCGACATGTCCATGACTCCTCTCTCAGGCACCCCGTGTTCTTATCTGGTCCTATTTATCTTGGGCTGGGCAGACCGGTGGCTGTACACCCTTTTTTTCCCGATTTTGGGTTGTATTTTTTTTCTTCTACACTCAAAGGTGTACAGCCACCAGTCTGCCCACAGAACTGAGCCCAAGATAAATAGGCTTCGAGGTTAAAGTTGAGTTGATCAGGATAGAATATCAGAACAAAATTTTCTTACCACAATGGGGACCATCCTGACAGAATACAGTCAGCAGAAAATTCAAAAATGAAGGGGGAATAGCTTAGACATACCGCTCTAGTTCACTGCCAGTGATATAGGTTGAATGTACCCTCCCAGGGCACCGTTGGATGCTGACGAGCTGGCGAATTATCAGGTCTGTTGATGTGTTTAAATTTAGCAGTGCTGGAAAGAGTGAGAGTTGAAGATAGTCAGAAGGGTTTAAAATGGGCATCACAATATTAATATGCACGAAATAGCCGCGGCTTACGAAGAGGGCGATTAACCCGCAGTATGGGACTGCATGTCTTGCATGATGTACTAGTGGAGACCCCTTAGTCGGCCACTTGAATCCCAGCAGTCAGGTACCTAATAATCAGGAGAGTTTGTATTCTGGGGGTGGACTATGACCTCTGGGCCATGTTCATACCAAATTATGGGCGGAGTTGAGGTGCGGATCAAAAGTTATGGCATGTTTTATTGTGATCCGACATGTGGGAACATCAATTTCTTGACATCACTGTTGTTGTGCACGCCATTACTCCGCAAATCCGCGACTTCTCGGGCTCAAAAATGCTTCCAGGATCCAAGGCATTCGACTCGTATAGGATGAAAGATTGACGCCACCCTCAGGCCTGCGTTATACAGCGGAGGAGACTGATTTCTCCCATCTTCCGCAGGACATGATCGCCACCCTTATACCATACGACAGGCTCCTGCTACAGGTCTGGAAATCGGTGAGGTTCTTAAGGACAGCTATTGATCGCATTTCCAGATACCATTGGCGACCCACTTCCTTTCTTAGACCCCACTCATTGTCCATTCACCCCCAACACAGAAGTTCTGTTGTCTAAATGTCGGAAATTTTTGGAGGAGCTAGAGGCACTATTCCTGGAGGTTATGTATCAGGGTACGTATAAATACTTCTTATAAAGCTACAGTTTGCATTTCATGGGCCCTCGTGCCTTAGTTCGCCTATACACCGGTCATTTTACCGGGACTCACTTTTCAAGCCATCTCGCTCCTTATTAGAAGGGCATGCCGTCGTTGTTTTCAGAGGCTGTAGTTCGGTCAAAACCACCCTAAATACTCCCTATGCATATCTCATGTCACCTCCGATAGTTTGAAGCCACTATATGGTTATTTGAAGTCATCTCCACTACCACTACACACGGAAATAAGCAATTACAGAATGAAGAACTTGAAAATTCGATTGTCATCCGTGAGTCAAACATTGCGCAAAGCTATACAGTTATATGTGAGGTCGTGGGTTTTGTCGTGATCCAGGTACCAGGGATGCCCGGAGGGCCTTTGGTATGTTCAATCATGCACAATTTATTCTTGTGACGATTTCAAGCTCTTGGGAGCGTCTTACCAGCTCATGAAAGAGGTTCATCTCGATAAGCCATGATCCGACTTGATCCCTACCATTCCGTGTGATCCGTATCCCGGATGCAGCTGGACATGTGTCAAATCAATATTATTGGGGATAAATATAGTTCGCAGGCACGGGTTTGAACAAACCACGGGAATTCCAAATACTTTTATTTCAGACTCAATGGACATTGAGGTATAATTCTATTTGGCAACCCCATTTCTGAGGGTTGCCAAAATCAGCCCGGGTTGCCGCTATATGGCAATCAGAAAAATCAGGTAAGCCACCCTGAGTAGTAGTATTTGTTTTATTCAACCGCAAATAGTGCTACATCTCTTGAAAAATATGTGTTGCAATTAGTATATGATGGACTGATTTAAATTAGATTCATGAATAGGTGGAATGTATCGTTGAATATTTTCAGATTAATTGTGGCATAAATGGGAGTGGGACAGCGAAAATAGGAAGGTCAAGATCAAATGTCACCAGAGAGAATTTCAGTGATTCATTCAACATCCGATGGGCAGAATTACTTTGGATGTTGTAATCTTCGAGTATGATATATAAAGCATCGCTGAATCCTCTTTTCTAGAGCTCGCCACCGGTGGCTGGCCACCAGCTCATTTTCTCCGCTTGTTGATACATTAAAATGGCACTTCATATTATTGTTGACCGGCTTGTTGGCCGTACAATACAAATGTGGGGAACAATTCTTATGCTGAATTACCTTCTCTAGCTATCTTGTGATGCCTCAGGAATTCAGCCCCCGATCTGCACACAAATTTGTCGTAGGTAAAGAAGTAGTTTCCCATTTAGGAGTTTATTTGTGAAGGAGTGAATTGCAGCTGTTGTATTGCAACAAAAGTTAGAGCCTGGAACCTCACAGAACTTGTATTCAACTTAGCAAGGCCATAGTGTTGAGGATGTTGAGCATTGAGCACAAATTGAGCTTTGGGTACAAATATAATTGAAATATTGACAGCTTGCCAAGGAGATACATAGCCAGCTGTGTGCACTAGAGTCACTCCCAGTAAGCATGGGTGGCTGCACCCAAGAGGCGCTGTGCGGTTTGAATGAGTTAAATTGCGAGCAAAAGGAGTTGTTCTACTGTTGGCATCACTGAATGACAATGTTGCGTGAAAGTCGGAAGCTGCATGTGACCTTATTCTTGAAATCCCATTCGTTGGGGCTTATCTCGGTCGGCCGATCATTCGGCCGATTGAGATAAACCAGGGTATCACGGATCGCGGGCATGGAGATATCCATTCAAGACGAATCAAGTGCCGCAAATGCGCGGGAGAGCGCTACCGAGAATATGAAGCAGAGAAAATTGTGCAGATGAGTTCTGTATGTATTAGATACTCTCTCCCTTCTCCCTTTCTTTTTTCTCTTTTTTTGCAACTTGAAAAACTTGAATTCCCCCCCATCTCCCCGGACATACCAAGAGCCGATTTACCTCCACCTTGCGGAGGAACCGTTCGATTGGTCTTTTTAGATTTCCTCGAAAGGAAATCAGGTGAGTAATTGACAGCGCCGACGCCGAAAAGTGATCCAATTCGGCCGCTGCGTACCTCCCGCCCCTTTCCCGCCTCCTCAGAGTTCAATCACGCCTGGCTCTTTCCTGGCTCAAAATTCTTGTATAATGGAAATATCATGGCCTTGAATTTCAGCACTCTACACGGACTAGCACTAGATGTAACCCTGCGCCGGGTCCCCGAAGTTGTTCAATGCCTTTAATGTTTAGGGATCATCGACATAGTAGTTCAAGTAGTACATTTTTATAAAACTAGATGGATGCTCTAATGCAAGCCCATGAGCAAGTGAAGACATATGTTCATTTGCCAATCATTGCTGCAATTTATTCTAGTGGTTCACGCAGTATTGGCACCGGTCTGCGGAAATTATTTATATATCCTTGAACCATTTGCCCATGAAGCTTGTATTATAGTATAAAATTAGAGTATAAAAATACTGACAGATTAGCAATTGGCTATTATTATTTGGGACACAGACTCCTGAGACCAGCAGAGAGGTGGGAGGGGGCGGGAATGACTCCGGCGAAGCTCCGAAATCCCGACGCCGACGCTGTTCATCAAACACGTGGTGTCCTTTTGGGGGAATCTAAAAAGACCAATCGAACTTGAATCGAACTATGACTCCACCTCGCGGCATCACTACATGGGAAATCAAATTGCTGATGCCAAGTAAGTAAAATTATTCACCCGAATGTCGGCTTCTGCCAACGGCATTACGGCTGGGCCTTTCAGGAGCACAAGGATATCCGATGCGTATTCCCGCTCCGCCGTGTTGGAGTCTGGTGTTTGGTTCGGACGATCACATGGATTGCTTATTGTGTTGATACAGATCTTGCTCTTATTGTTCTTATTGTCCTGATATGGATCAGTATCCTATTGTTCTTATTGTCTTCACTGATACTGATCTTCCCCTTATTGTTCTTATTGTCTTATCTATCTCTATTGTTCTAGGACATATATAGGTAGCTAGGATTGAATGGATCTGGGCTTTTCGCCTCCCATCTGAGACCCATATGAGACTTGCCTTTTCGGCCCCTATCTGAGACCATCTGCGCTTCCCACTTTAACACGCCGCCCCTCGCTAGCTGCCTCGCTGCAGCCTGTTTCTCATTGGCGATGTCGATTACCCCGCAGATGCGTCCGATAGCCGAGACCAGTCGCTAACGAGGGGCCGTCCCTTGGCCGTCCCTCGTGATTGATTCGGAGAAAAACTTCCGCGACGGCCTTGAAGCCCGTCTGTTTTTTTTAACTTTACGAAACGGGAAATAGGAATGGTATATAATGAGCCGTCAAGTGTCAGACGGTTTCCGACTGAACTAAAAACCTTCACGATGTACGCCGCCTGCCTCTTTGCCCTCGTTTTTGCCACCGCGGTCACTCTCGTGGCGGCCAACCCCCTCGTCGCCCCAAGGTAACAGTGCGGCATCTGCACCTCCCCTACCGGATGCCCCGGTTCGTGCGCCGACGACGGCCTGTGCCACGGTGTCTGTGTATCGGGTTCCATTGTCAACGTTCCTTGCCCAAATGCCTGCCCAGGCACCCCAAACTGCCGGATAGACAACAACGGCGTTTGCCAGCCTGTGAGCATATATTCAATTATTCCAAAGGGCATCGAGGTAATTTTTTAAAAATTTTTAGTGGACCTTCGCCTGAAGGTCAATTCTGAAGCTGGATTTTGTTGAGGAAGGAGGTGAATTGTTGGGGGATCTATTGTTCTCAGAATGTCGTCATGTCAAGAGTTTAGAACGAAATCTTTATCCTGTCAACGAGTCTTTTCGCCAGAAAGCTTTCGGCTATTTTTTTGGGTGGTTTTGAGCTGGTAGGTAGGTACGTAGGTACTGCGTAGGTACGTAGGATTACACGGCACAGTCCGGATAACGAACGCCGGTTTCCGAGAGTTGTCCCGGTGTACAAAGCAGGTACGAACATTACACCTTTGCCCTCGGGCCCTTCCCCATGCCCCACGGTAGTAGCCTCTTGACAAAAAAAGGCGAAAAACGAAACCTAAGAATCAGCACTCAGAAAACCATCAGACAGCCGGGCGTCGCAACGGCACTGCATAGAGGACTTCATGCACAAATTTTCCAACCAAGAGAATTGTAGAGCGCTCGAATATAATGGCCTTCAAGAAGTCAACACTTGAGAGTTGGACCATCTTAGTCTGCAGCTTTGGAACAGTAGAGAGAAGTTTTGGGAGGAATCCACTGCGTAACGCAACTACCTCAGGCGAGGCAATACATTCCAACAGTGCGTGCTCTGGACTCTCAACAACGTCACAAAATCTACGGAGACGTTCATTTCGTGGCACTGGGCGGTGTGCATGATCAGTATGCCGCAACTTCTCCAAGGCGGGACGGTGGGTGGACAACATAATTGAGGTCAGCGCTCGGCTATGATAGACACGGACCTCTCGGAGACTTGTTAAGCCATGTACTCATTTCGATCTCCCTATACACCGATTTTTCTCCAACGTGCGTAGTTTCTGTACTCCTCCTGAGATCTTCACACTGACGCTGGCTTTCTCCATACGCGATAGAGCGGAGGACTCGACGAACAGCAAGGGCGGGATTCGAGGCCGAGTAGATGAGCCTCTCAACAGTCAGTCATCCGGTTATTTGATTCCTAGTAGGTGCGGAAGCTGGAGCAACGGAGGGAGGAAGGGAAGAGAGGATGCATTGGGACGATGGTGCACCAAGGGACGAAGGATTTGAGCGGGCGGCGTGGACGGAAGGCGCAGGGGCGGATGGCGCGCATGAGAGGGGAGGGCACGTGGGAGGAGCTACGCAGAAAGCGAAAGCGAAAGACATGCGGAAATGCGGAAAAACGGAAACGTGAACATGACAAAAAAAAATGAAAATAGGAGAAGCTAAAAAGAGGAATTACGTTTAGGAGAGGGTGCGATGCAGGTGGATGGGCAGGAAGGAAAGGGGAGGAATGGGGGATATCCAACAAAAAAAAACGCACCACCCGCTGGAGCTGCGCGGAGCGAGATGCAGCGCGCGGTTAAAAAACCTGCGAGATAATGATCAGCCTAGATGATATAGTATTATTTTATAAAAATACAGGTAAGCATGAGATTCCATATCGAGTAGAAGAGTAACACGTATCGAGTTTGAACAAAATTAACCAGTTTCGAGCATGAAAAATGACGAGTATTTAGGGTTAGGCACGGGAAGGAAGGAGGAAAGACTCACGCGCAGGCGACGCCGCCAGTGCCTTGCACAGTTCCTTCGGCGGTTATTTCCCGTGGATGAAGAATACGCAAGATGTGGGCCAAACATCATTGGAGTCGACATTAGACGTTGTAAGACCAGAAGGGGGCGGAGTGGATGTCGTTGGAGGCGCGTGTTGGGTGTTTATCTAATGATTGGACGAGAAGCAAGGCTAGCTTGTTTGGCGCTGTTGGCGTCAGACGGGCCGGGCTTGATGCGCTGATGCGATCTTGGTGTGTGGCACGGTCAGCTCTTTGCTCAGCTTCTGCGCATCGAAGATCTTCAGCTCAGCTAGGGTTTTGCTCGCCTCGGCCACCAGCTTGTGGACACGCTCGGGCAAATGCGAATGAGTTGATTTCTCCATTGCGATAAAGAGGAGGAAGTGATTTACACTTGATTTACACCAGTGCGTTGAGGTCGTATTTAAATGAAGACTTGTCATGGGCGGGTGACTGGCAATATTAATGATGGATGCAGTGTTTGATCCGGTCCGGCCAAGGATGGCTATACAATGAAGTAAAACTCACTTGTCTCCCTCCTATTCTTCTGACTCCGAAGTTTTTGTATGCGGAGACGGGAACGTTAAACTTGAGGGAGATTTTTTGGGGGCCTCTTGGTGCCTGGTCAGTAAGTCGAAGTGCTGGTAGGGTCTCTGTGAACCAGGTTTCTTTCAAACGGGGATCCACGGCGGGATCTCTGAATGCGTTGGTTTCCCTACTCTGTGCCTAATGCTGGCCAAAAATACGATACGGTCGAATATATTTTGAATATATTCAATTGAATACAAATACAATACGGGTTTGAGGCTGCCCCGAAGATACGAATACGACTGAATATGAATACAATATGATATGAATATGATATGATACGGTGTATGATTGCGAAGGGGGCCAATACCTGCAGGACGAATCCTCCCAGACGGCGGAGGGAGGAAAAGAACGAGCACGGACGGTGTCCCGCAGCCTGCGATCAAATAAATGAATAATAAAACAGAAGAGCAAGCGTACAAATCGCAATGCGAGGAACAATGTGAGAAAAATGAGGGTCGTGATCCATCGCCAGTGAGATAATGGGATGTCCAGCTTTAGGGCAGAGAGAAGGGACCCAGAACAGAGTGCTTGCGTCTCGGCGATTTCACACCGTACTGTAATAAGGAGGCAGTATTGGGAACCATCTAGAAGTTGAACCGGCTTGCATAGTGTCGGAATAAATATCTGTATCCAGAGGTCAGTAAGGAACGAATAGGTCTCGCAAACGCGGTAAGAAATACCGATAAACCAATAACAGATTTCCCCAGCTATATGCGGTGTTCGTTTTGGTTATGGTACCGAAATGAACAAAAGCTAGCTACAGGGGGTAGGGCAGCGGTTGAGGTGCATGGAAGTGCCTGGGAATTAATTACCTAGAGCTCGCACGGTCACCGTTTCCTTGCATCGTAAATCTACTCTTGCGTCCCACCTAAGGCGCTGCTGGGACGATCGATGTAGGGCACCACAGATGGCGGCGAGCACGTTCAAATCAGCAGCGCGTGGTGACTCCGAGATGAAGCCCCGTAGCCGCCGCTGATTTGAGCGCGCTGCGGACACGCACATAGCAGAAACGGGCCGCGGTGTGAGGGTCGATACCAATCGACGCGCGAAGATGGACTGGCACAAATAAGGAGGCAGCAAGAACAGACAGAAGGCGGAATGAGGAGATAAAAGTAGGTAAAGACGCACCAAACGTGCAGTAAGGGCATATACGGCAGAATCAGCACCAAAAAAAAACGAGTAAAATTATAACGACGCACCTGAAGCGCCGATATCTCTCTCCTTACGAGCGTTTGAAGGGTCGCTGAGTCAGGATGTGCGTATTCGGGAGGCGATACATCGCGCTACGTGCGGCGGCCGGGAGATGGGGGCGGGCGAGCGGTTTATGTGTAGATGGGCGGAGTCAGGAACTGTAGAGGGGGGCCATGGCGGCTCACCTGGGCTAAAAATGGGGCCGAAGGTGGGGATATTGGCGCTGGTAACACTGAATTAGCCGAAAAAATGGCGAAAATCGAAAAATAAGCGCATGTAACGCACCTGAAGCCCTCGGTGTATCTCCAAAGTGACTCACTCTCTGTCTAAATCTCCTCCCTTGACCTCCCAGCGTGCACGACGACGAACGAAGGCATAACGCAATCCTCAGCTGGTGCACGATTCGCGGGACGGCGAGAGCTGGTGGACGCGAGATTCGAGTTGGAGCATGGTTGGGGGACGTGTCTAAGGGTACCGGAGGGTTGGTAGGGGGTTGACCGAGAGAGCAGCACACGGAAGCACCAGAAAGACGGGGAGGCTAAAAAGGCCAAAAAGCGCGCTGCTGGCGCATTTGTTGGCATGAAGCGGAGTGACGGGGAGGGCTGGTATGATTCCAGTGCTTTTAGGACAAGTTTGGGCGATTGGGTTTACCGAGACGGGCAGGAGACGGGCCTATGAAAGCTAGTGCTGTCCAGATATGATATGATTACGATTTTTGGCGTATCATATTATATCCGTATCATATCACTCACTCTGGGGTCGTATCGTATCTGTATCTATTTTCATCGTATCATAATCTACCGTATCGAATATAATCTGAATATATTTTAATTATTTGCGAATATTATATTTTTTGTGGTGCCCAAGTCGGTAGCAATGTTAAATTTAGAGTCGTTCTGTACAGAATTAAAAAGACCGGTGTATAGGCAAACCAAGCTAGGAAGGCCCATGAGATGCAAACTGCAGGTTCCCAAAAAGGATCTGTACATACCCTGATACATAACCCCCGGAATGGGTGCCTCTGGCTCCTCCAGAAATTTCCGACATTTGTACAACAGAACTTCTGTGTTCGGGGTGAATGGACAATGGGTGGGGTCTAAGAAAAGCAGTGGGTCGCCGATAGTATATGGGAATGTGATTAACAGCTGTCCTGAAGAACATCACCAATTTCCAGACCTGTAGCAGGAGCCTGTCGGCGCGTGGTATAAGGTGGCCATCTCCGGCCATCTTGTCCCGCTGAAGATGCGAGAGATCAGTCTTCTCTGCTGTAAAGCCCAGGCGTGAGGGTGGCCTTAGTTGTTTATCCTATCTGAGCTGAGTGCCTTGGATTCAGGAAGCATATTGAGCCCCAGAAGTCGTGGATTGGGGAAGAATTGGCACAGAAATGGCATACACAGCAACAGTGATGTCAAGAAAATGATGTCTCACATATCGGATCAGAATCAAACATGCCATAACTCTTGATCCGTACCTCAACTCTGCCCACAATTTGGTATGAACGTGGCTTAGAGGTCGTATTCCACCCCCGGAATACAATCTCTGTCAATTATTAGGTACCTGACTGCTGGGATTCAAGTTGCCGACTAAGGGGTCTCCACTAGTAAGTACGCCAGAAAAGACCACGATATGCCAAGAATACGATGAATACGCGTTTCCGATATCATAATATATGCATATTATATCATATCATATTCCTCCGTATCCATATTCTGTGAGACCTCATTTTGCCGTATCATATCCATATTTAATCATATGTATTCAAATCATAATTTTGGATATCGTAATTATGGACAGCACTAATGAAAGCGACGCGTGTGAAGGTCCAAACAAGCGCACATAGACGTGCGGTCGGGGTCACGTCTCGTGGTCCGTGACCTCCTTGACTCTCCCCAAATTGAAATGAGAACGATGTCGGCGACTTGCTTACAAACTGAGGCGCTGAAGCTGTATGAGATGGCTGCCTCAGGCGAGCGCGATGCGATGGCACGCAGCATCCTTCCTGTGAGTTTCCCCATCGAGTACCTGTTGCCCCTGACGCATGTTCAGGGCCGAGAACCTCCTTCCGCCAGCCTCTCGACTGCCTCAGACCCGCCGCCCGTCGTGCCATCTGCGTCCTTCTGTCAACTCCTTCCTACCGATTCTGAGGCGATCAAAGGCCCAAATAAGACGCTGGTGTCGGTGGCTGCAACCGGCAGTGTTGGCATTGACCGGGTCAAGCAAATAGTAAACTGGCAGTAAGAGCCCATAAACCTCTTGAATTCATATATATTTGAGTAGTTTGGTGAAGAGTAGAAAGGTTGAAAACTGTTTAGTCAGTCACTGACACTGCGGTCGAGGTCTGACCCGGGGGTCAAGTTGCTTTGACCCCCCTTTGACCCCGGTCAATGCCAACACTGGCAACCGGCGTCATCGGCAGCCTTACAACGGGCGAGCGCAGGCAGCAGCGCAGCGAGGATGCCCGATACTGCGCCAGACACTTTGCCGGCCGCGTTGTCCGCTCACCACTAGACGTCGTCCTGGCCAGACTGGGCACGTCGGCGCTGGTCGACAAGCTTGCGGAGCTCAAGAAAGTGGCGTGCACTCAAATTGACGCGGCGCTCAGGGACGCCGTACTCGCAAACTTCAGCAAGGAGTCCATCTCCTCGTCGACGCCGGTCGATCGCACAATAGATAGACGCTACTGGCTTTCTCGGCTTGCAGATGTTCGTTCTGTTCCCTCGCATATCCTCACGCCGCTGACACGAATGAACTGTGCAGGCTGCTCTGAGGCCTGCAGCTGATGGCTCGTTACTCGTGCTCGACTACTACCCTACCCTCGCTGAGAAGCTATCCGAGGAAAAGGACCATGGCTACAAAAAGAAGAGGAAATACGACGCCTCCCTGCGCCCTTCCGCAGCACAAGGTTCGACTATCTTCAACATTTTCGTCAACGTTGAGTTCACCAACACCGACGCACCTGATGTCACCGTCAACCTAGTCTCTCTAGACAGACGCTTTAGTGGTTCTAACTCGTACCTCGCTCACTAAAGTCTGTTAGTTACCGCGCCCCGATAACCGGTTGCCAAACTTATTATGTAACGATCACAAATGCATAACCAAACAACGCGTTTCGTTTTGTGCGTTTCGCTGGGTTGGACGCGATTGCCACCCCAGTGTCCCTTGGAACTTGTTGTAGCAGTTAATAATCACACATATAACATTTACAGCGGCTTCTGAGTGCTTCAGCTGTCGAAATGGAGGCACCATTGATTTCGGCCCTTTCTCCGCCAAAAAAAGGGTCCGAGATTGAGAAAATGGAAAACAGTGGAGTACATCCAGTACAAGTCCACTATATCATTCAAAATGTTGGTCAGATCTATTATTTAAAGATATAACGCGTCGAAGAGGTGGCTTCACGTTGGCGTCGCGTCTCTAATAGGCGCACGTGGGCTGCTTATATAATAAGGCTGCCTACCACTTGTGATGGCGCGGTAACTAACAGACTACCGTCAACCCCCTCATCGGTGCGAGCGATCATGTGGCCAAGTACCAGCAGGCTATCATCAATGCGGACGACCTTCTGACGTTCCAGTCAACGCGACTCTCTGTACCGACATTGTCTTTCCACGGCAAAGGAAAGAACGCGAAGCTCTTCGTCTCCATCCTCAGCTGCGATCGATTCGAGTTCGCCGTCGTTGACCATTGCTTCGACTCGGACACCTTCCCCACCGTCTCGGCTCTCTTGCACCTCTTCCGAATCGCCTCGTTGTACCAACTTGACTACAACCCTCTCTTCATCTACAACTTCACCTCACCTCCCACCGGCTTCTCTTTCGGCGACGCCGTACCCGCTTACGTTGTTCTGCCTGCCACTCAAGGATCAGTCAAGGTCCACCTTAGCGGGAAACGCCTGTCGCAGCTGCGTTCGACGCCTTTCCAACGTTCGACAGTCGTTCTCGAGGGTGAGCTCGACGAACAGTTTTCGGACGGTAAGGGACCGACATACATTGTCGTGAAGATGAGCTTCATTGCCAAAGGCCGGCTCTGGCGGGAAAAGATTGTCGTCGACGCTCTATACACCGCCGACGTCCAGCCCGCCCCCGCGTACGCGCCAAAGCTCCTCGCGGCATTTGCTACGCATGATTTGCCTCCTCCTAGCCCGCCCGATGACTCCGAAATTTTGCAGAACGGGAAGCGATCGGCAAAGGCTCTCGAATATCTCCCTGCTATTGTTCCCCGCCACCTCGAGATCATGGCCTTCGACTCGCCCTCCAACGCCCGCAAGCTCAAGGACGTTCCTTCGGCAGCCGAGTTTCTGGCCGCTGCGGAGGATCTTTTTCGAGCAATCCTCGACGCCTTCCGCCGTCGCATCCTCCATCGCGACATTTCAGTCAACAATATCCTCGTCGCCGACAATCAGCTGATCATTATCGACTGGGAGATTGGACGACGCTTTCAGGAGCCGTCGTCCGCCCCCGGCCGAGGCACTGTTACCGGCACGTTGGACACAATGTCAGTGGCAAGCCTCGCGAACAGGGATCCGCTCCCGCACGACGACATCGAGTCCGCCGTCTACGTGCTCCTCAAGGTTCTCACCAAGATGTTTGTGCCACCTGCGAACCAGCAGCACAAATGGGCGGAGACCCTGTACAGATACTGCTGGGATGACCCTGACCTGAAGCCGTTGACACTCTCGGACCTTCGGCAGTTCCTGTGGATCGGTCGTAACAAGAACTCGGTGGTCGATAATACCATGCAGATTTTCCGCTCGGCCGGACAAGCGGCTCATGCGCAGCTCATCCTTTCGCTCCTCTCCCTCCCTCTTCCTGCTGACCGTGATTTAATCGACAGCTCCAACTATGATGCCATCCTCTTGTCACTCCAGGGTCTCGTGGAACAGGCGGTTGCCGCTGTGCGCTCTGTCGACGCGAGCAGTCTCATTTGGAGCAGTGCCAAAGTGGTGGATGAAGGGCAGGAGGAGATTTGACCGAGTCTTTTAGCGGGCAGGGCATATTTGAACATACAAAAGTACTTTGCTTGTATCTCTTAATTCTAAGCCTGCGCCATTTCCCATAGATTTATAGTTGTGCGCAACGTGCCGACTGTTTCATCTATTCCTTAGATCACTGCATGCCTCGTCTTTGTTTGAATGTCGGTCGACGTCCGTCCTCGGTACCGACGTCACGCCATCACGCACGCGCCGGATGATGCAGCATCAATGGATCCTTTGTCGAAATATGCTGCTCGGCACTGCCTTCACCACATGATCCCCTGTGATACTCAGACCGGTCCATTTTCTGAGGCGATGCAGGTCTTCGAGGAAGCCGGCGCGAGAACGGTATTTTGTCTTCAGCTCCGTTGTTTGCTTGAATGTTATGGATGGCAAATGGCAGGCCATGTCACGCAACGAAATATCTTGTGTTCAACTGTTGATGTCACGACGACGGCAAGTTCTATTTGTTACAGGACGCAAGACGTGTCCTCATAAATTCAGTAGACTGCTGGCATTTAATAAGTTCATTCGTTGAAGCTTTGAGGACAGCGGCCATATACTTGTTTATTTCTGCGCGCGGGACGCGGGCCACATCGATGCGTACGCGTTTTCTTGAAACTCGGTAAACTTTCTGATCCCTCGAACTCGGAATGCCCATAGAGCCCGCGTTTGATTCCACTGCAACGCATGCGACAATAAATAAATAAAACCTTGTTACCTCCTGACCGATCTTATTATTAAAATCAAACTTGAAAGCCCTCCGCCCTGTGCCTAAAAGAAAGCTCGAGGCTCTCCCCAAAGAAACCTCGGGCTCTGTGTTTGCATATATATATTATAAATAAAGCTCGATGGTCGACGTCCTTACTCCCTCTAGACACATGTCCACTTTCCGTCCGGGCATCCTGTGCATATAATATCCACGAGCCGGGAATTGCATAACGAATATAAAAGAGGATCCCATACAAAGACGGGGGGAAAAAACTGGGTGGGGGCGATTGGAAGCTTCTAGGCCGTGTCAAGTCTTCACAACAAATTATGCAACTGCACTCTCCCTGGCTATCTCAAGTATGTAAATATCGGTTTCGTCAAATTGACTGTCGTTTTTAAACTTGGACTTGGACCTTGGAGTTACAATGCACGTCTGTATCTTCATATTTCTGTTGATTAACCGGTACCCAAGCTCTTGTTATTCCCAACAGTTTCAGGTTGATGAGCCCATGGAGCATAGTATTGATGTAGTGCAACACGCCGATCGGAGCCAAGTGCTAATTTGCAACTAATTTGCCAATTATGATTTGTTTACTTCATTGTAATCAATTGCCGTTCTTTTCCTACTTGATATTATGGGCACCCTGGGGACTCTCTGGATTCTGTGCCTCCAATAGTTTCAAGTTTGTTTTCTTGTCATTGGAGTATAGAGTCAAGACGGAGGGTAGCTCAGGTAATCAACGGGCAGATGGATGATAGTACATATCCGTACCATACATAATGATGCGATGTAGGTAGTTCAGACCCCGGTTGTTCCTTGATGGGACCGCGCCGGTAATGTTGCCTACCCTACCTACCTACCTACCTACCTACCTACCTGATCAGGAAAGCAGCTGGATACTATTTACCTCAATTTATTGATGTTCCAAGAGCATGCTAGGGCTTTCAGTCCTCCCGCATCAGAAAAATGAGTGTTCAACTTCTCCTGATCGGGGAAGTAGCTGGATATGTACTTCAGGCTTTTACAGACAACCAATTGTAAAGAAGGTTGGCAGTATAATGTGTTGCTTGGGACAAGCTCGGAGAATACAAGTACAAGCACATACGGAGTCGGAAAAAAAAAGAGAAACACCGCATGATCAGTGGATTGCTATTGCGTCTGGATCCTCCTGATAAATGACATCCCGGATTGCTTCAGCGACCTTGGCTAGATCCCACGTCTTTGAATCGGCCGGAAGATGAGAGGCAATATGCCTAAGTTCGTTGCGCACGTAGGAACTTTCTGTGCGCAGTGGGACCATCCAAATCCGACGTGTGTGGATCTGTGTCATTAATTGAAGCTCCATTTTTCCAGCGCTTCGCGCCACGCGAGAAATAGCGTCCTCCCAGTCGACCACAAAAGTGTTTCGGACCTCGGCCGATGGAGTGGAGCGCAAGGCGGTAGGCCGTACTTCGGTCTGAAGACTTTGAACTCCTCCCTTAGTGTAGTCGAACATAATATAATATGGTTCGTTAGGATAACTGCGCATGAACAGGAGCAGTTGGAGGTAAATCTTGGATTTGGTAGCGGTGTAGTCGTGATTCAGCAACGCACGAAGAAACCATCGTTCTCGGCGGTCAAATAGTCCTGAGTGTTCATCTAAACGAAGGGCAGTCGTCTAAATATCATCGCGACGAATGGTGTGTGAAAGCACGCACTCAGGCAGTGCAGATGAAGCCTCTTGCATATTTGGCGGTGATTACTGTGGCGCCAGTCCGCCTTTTGGCATTCTCTTGAACAATAATACACGGTGTGGCATCCGGAGCAGCAGCGGAACATATATTTTGTGTTCATTGCACAACACTGGGAATGAGTTAGAGTTAGAGTTAGAGAGTGCTGAGTAGTTGGGAAGTCCGACTGACCTCCATGTTATCGCACGCTTTATCAACGCTTTTATAGGCAATATACTCACCATCCTCGATCGAGTCCATCAACTCGATGCGCTCCTCTGCGAGGGAGATGAATGCCTCCCATTTCTTGGTGAGCGGTGAGTGTCGAAGGCATCCGTATTGGTTATCTCTTCAACCGCCGTGAGGGCACCACAAGCCAGAGCCGCGATCATATCATGGTAGATCAGCGCGGGCGATAGCGTCCTGGAAACCATGCGTTCCAGCTGATACTGCACTTCGTCGAGATATTCGTGTGTTGCGAATTGGGTGATCGCGCGGAGAAGGCCGTGGTCAAGGGCTTCGGGAAACCAATGGTATCCACGAATAGCGGTGAAAATCCTCGTGAGCACGAGGAAACAGTTGTTCAGCGTCGCCGAGGTATGAGGTGTAGAGCTTTGACTGAGTGCACATACCGAAATGACGAGGGTCTTGACAATGCCCTGACAAACGAGTTCCGCGCATAACTCGCCCAATCCCGATTTGCTAGGATCGAGGTTTTCCAACCCACCTTCCGTACTGGACAAGAAACGGAGGATGGCATAGAGGAGATAAACATCACTTTCCCAAATCGGAGTCGCGTCCGCGACAAGACTGAAAAACTGTAGGGAAAGGAACCTCAAGTCTGACAGACTTCCCCACCGCTGTTAGGAAATTCGGCGAGGTCCGCTGGATCAGGCTCCAGATAGATCAGGAAGCCCCTTGAGTCGTTCAAGGTGACTTTCATGAGTTTCGGGTCCAGTTCATGAATAAACAACCAAGCGCGAGTGATCATGAAAGGGAATCCGGGAGTCGCAAGAATGAGCTCCGCAGTCTCAATATGGTCATGAAAATGCCCGGCGAAGAGGAGGAAGTCCGTACACAGTTTCGATTCGTGTAATGGATGAGCTCCGAGTTCGGTCACCGCGCGTGGTACGTGTCGAGGACATCCCCAGACGCGGGGCCACAGATCCGGACCAGCTGAGTGAGGGATATGGATGGAGAGTGAATAGAGACCCGAAATGGCCACCGCTGCCTTTGAGACGGCCAGCAGATTTGGACAATCTGAGTCCAAATAAGCGAACGTCGGAATGCCACCCGGCTCGAGATTTAAGTTGGTGTAGAAGACTGGGAGCAAGAGGGCTGCGTTGGACCTTAGAAATTCTGATCATCGAAGAAGAAAGAACTTCAAGAT
The DNA here is from genome assembly GCA_029282285.1 of Mycena rebaudengoi. NCBI lineage: Eukaryota > Fungi > Basidiomycota > Agaricomycetes > Agaricales > Mycenaceae > Mycena > Mycena rebaudengoi. The sequence goes on from JARJCX010000237.1 coordinate 177,925, forward strand.
CGTTGAGAGATGCATTAGAACTCCAAACTACGTTCTGAAGCACAGAGCGTCAAATCATAAATATGCGCGGTGTGAAATAGCGAAAGAGTATACCCGGAGAGTTGGCGGAACTTGTAAGGATGGACACGGGTCGCGGGTACACCCGCGGGGTTTGTACCCGCGGGTGTGGGCGGGTACGGGTACGGGTCGCAATTTCAGACCCGTGCTCAACCCGCGTACGGGACCCGTGTACCCGCGGGTTTTGGAGCCGTCGCCGTCGAGCGTGTCTTCTCGCACGGGCGCCGTCTGCCGCATTTCCCCCACAACCGCATGTCCGCCGCCTCTTTCCGCCGCACCTGCTTTGTTTGGGATCTTGGGGATGCCACGACTTACTTCGGATAAACGACTTGATAACAGCATGCAGCCGCAAAAAGCGTAAGCGAGCTCGGGCCCAGGACGACGCAGATATCTCGGGAAATGAAAGTGTTGAGATTATCGAGTAGTCTACATTTTACTGCACCGTATTTGACAATAAATATTATTTATGCTGGAAATTCCGCGGGTATACCCGACGGATTTGGGGACCCGCGGGTGCGTTGAGGACCCGCGGGTAACCTGTACGGGTTTTAGACCCGACCCGTACACGGGTACGGTTTTTGCGGGTCCGGGTACGGGTAGGTCCCAAGGCACCCGCGGGTGTACCCGTGTCCATCCTTAGGCGGAAGAGAGGTGAGTTGGAAACGCAGACTGGGGTGCATTTAGGAGGGAATCTATGAGGCGATACGGCGATATGAGCACTCTGAAGCTGAAAGAGACACTGAGGTCGTCGCTGAAAGGAAGTGGATTTTGATGCCGGTGATTCCCATCAAATTCCCATCACTAGATTTAAACTCCGAGGCACATCAAAGGCAGATGCTCAATTGTTCAGTTATCGATTTACTGGTCGAATAATCAGAAATCAATCAAAATTATTGAATTTGTTCGTCCGTCAAACACAAGAGCAATGAAATACCGGGGGCCCGCCGCATCTGTAGGTTCTTGTATTTGTGAATATATTCAAGCCTTTTCAAATCATTTATCCAACCGCTACTGAATTTTGTTCAGTCTATTACTCGGCGAGTAGTAGTTCGGGTCCATATGCATATTGAGCTTCTATCTCCTGGCTGCATTGATTGTAGCTCTAAGTTACATTTATGAGAAGCAGGCGCTGATGTATCCCTGCTTTGATAAGGCCAGTCAAGTTGCATGCCAGGGTAAATGGCTTTTTGCGCATTTCTTGAATGCCTTCCGAGGGCGGATGTGGAATATGGGTAGAAAGTTGCCAGTCTCTTTCTCCTTCAACTCGTGCACTCTCGAAAACAAGAGTTCAGGACATCGGTCTTCTATTATGAGTTCGCGAATCCGCAGGGACGATGCGCTTAAATTTCCCACGGTCGTTTTTCCATTCCCCACAGATCATGATCGTACTTTGGTTTTAAAAATAGCAATATTACACCACCTCGGAAATTCCGAATCAGCCTTTTATCGCATTCGAGTGACCGATGTACTAATCTTTACCGGTGCGCCTAATGGCCTAACCGGCTCGAAACTGTGGCTGCAAAGCTCATGAATTACAAATCAGAACATTGTCTTCCGCGAGAACATAATTGCCAATCAAAGCTCTCGACTTGACGCGGCCAACTCGCCGCAATTCTGATGCATTTTTCTCGTGATTTGAAAATCCCAACTCCAACGGAAAATCTCGTTCAGCGCGACGTGGATTTAAACTCGTTTACGAACAATAGAACACGTCTCCAGCCCTCCTAGGGATTTCAGGCGCTTCGCGCCAGTTCAACGCCTCTCCCTCCCGCCCGAGACGCATCTCGGGAGTCCCCGGTGGAACTTAGTAAACCGCCAACGCCGGGAGCGATTCAAAAACGTCTTGTGGAAAACCCCGGACCGTGCGTTTCCGTTTTTTCGACCAAATTTCGTGTACGTGACTTGAAATTAAGCGTAGAGGAGTCAGACGAAGAGAAAGCGGGAAGGAGTGTATTACAGTCGAACCCCTCAGAACTCATACGGCTATCAGCCTATACTAGTAGCCCCTTCAAACCCAATGCAACAGAGTTGGTGGGGCGGACGTGACCGATGATCTTTCAATAAACAATAATCTAAAGGCACACACGGAAACATAACCCATGTAGGTAGGTAGGTAGGTAGCATTACACGGCACGGCCCCGCTTAGGAACGCCGGGGCCAGGAAGTATCCCGGTGTACTCTAGATTTACAGGATTCTAAGTACACTCTTGTCCCCATGAATCTGACTAAAAAAGGAACCTTCGGGGTATGGGAGGACAGCGATCATAAATAATTGAGACTCGGACTGTCATGTGCAGCAATGACCATAACCAAGTACAGTAGTACTCGGACACAAGCAGGCGGGATTGGTAGGCGGCGAGACTTATAGTGATGGATATCCGGAACGCCCATCAACTGCCAAGTATCGCTGCGCCTGCGATTCGGGGCGGAGCAAGTGGTGATACGCGGCGGCCTGTCCATCGGCTAACCAGTTCATAGACAGCGTTTACGAGCATGGCATGTCTGAATGCAGAAGTTTAAGACCTTAAACGAGCGATAGGTGTCACTTGGCCTGAGCGTCAGATGCTTGTTCAAAATTCAAATTTGTCCCTATTTGTCCCCATCCTGCTCTCGTCTTTATATAAAAGGCAACGGCGGCAAAGTCAATACCTCAGTTCAATCGACTACACCAGACTTCCTTCTCCGGCCACCCTCAAAGATGCAGGTAATTAATATACATCCCTAGACGAAAAAGCAAAACTCACCCATTCGACAGTTCAAAACCACTTCGCTCGTTGCCATCGCTGTCTGGTTGGCCGGGGCCGCCAACGCATCCGCGCTCAACGCCCGCGGAGTCGCACCCATCCCCCAACAGGCGGCAGTCGCTCACGTCTACATCCACCCCATCCTTGACTCCAGCCTCTGTTTCACCCCGTCAGGTGTGAACCAAACAGCCAGGTCGTCCTCTCCGCCTGCACCAACAGCGCCTCCCAGATCTGGGGTGTCAACACCCTCGACAACGCGAACGTCGTTCAGTTCCAAAACGCGGCCAACAACCTGTGTTTCGAAATGAATGCTGACCCGTTCAGCGGCCAGATCGTCTCCGTCTCGGGTTGTTCCAACAGCGATGGCTCCGGGCGCCCCGTCAGCAACACCGAGTTCAATACCTCACCGCAGACGATCACCGCGGGCAACCTCCCGATCGTGCTCACAGCGATCAACAACCGTATTCATTTCACGGACAGCGGGTTCTGCGTGGACCGCAGTGGCAATGGCCTCGTTTTCAACCGCTGCAACGGTGCTTTGAGTCAGACTTGGTTGTTGACCGCTGCTTAGTGTGGGTGCCTGTAGCTATTAAATTCCCACCAAGCTACCGTTTTTTTCTACTTATACTTAGTTACTTTACCGTCGTTCAACTTGAATTTGGGATCTTTTGAGTCAATCAATAATGTTTGTTTTGGGCAATACAGTCCTTAACCGGGAAGCGAAACGATCGGGCAAAATCGTGAATTACTCTGTGATGGAGACTCATTGCTACCCGTTTTCTTTTTCTCATCAATGTATTAACTCTGTGGCTACATTAATATAAGAAGATTTGAGTTAATTGGTGCAAAAGTGGTGGAGAACGAGCCGGATTTAGTGGAACCATCAATTTTGATGGATTCACTAGGAAGCGAAACACTACATAGTCACGAATTTTGCCTCAGGAAATGATTTTGATGACATGGGATGGCCATAGGCGCAATTTGTGGCCCTCAAAACCCCCGATATATGCCTTGACAATGAAATTTATGTGCAAGAGCTGGGAAGCGGCGACTGCTCAAATGGTGAGAAAACTGGGCCAAACAATGCCCCAAAAGATCCGGTTTTTTGTGCTCTGGAATATCTCCCTTCTCAATTCCTTTGATGAACATGAGTTTTAGATAGTATACAATGCTCCTAAAAAAATGTGGCCCTCTGAGAGCTGTCGAACATGCAAAACACGTGGTGTTTCGCTTCACGGTATATTTCGCTTCCCGGTTAAAGACTGTAGGCCGCATCCATATTCATCCAAAGGACACAGCCACTGATGGCTATGTCCTCGCGCAACGAAAAATCCTAAACAACTCAGCCAAATTGAAATTAAATATTTTGCCTCCCGAGGACCTTCAAAATCGACTCAAGACTGTGCTCATGAATTTTCAGACCCAAAGGATTCAAATTGCAAGACCAGATAGAATTTTAGCGTCGTGCCGCACCATAAATCGGCTTTTGGGGGGTACTATTCCCCCATTTTCTGTCGTTTGAGCACACCAAACCGGGAATTTATTTGGGCCACATTGAATAGCTAATAGATACACAACCAGGCGGAAAAGGTGACTACATTTGATACAGCGCAAGTCCCGAGCTAAACAATATAGGAATGAGGGAACGCATGCCTTCGAGAAAGTAAGTTCAGGATGGCTCATTGGATGTAGAATATAATGTATAGTATATATAACCTATTCTTCTGATTCGAGTTCAATTTGCGGACCAATTGGCCGCAAAAGTACCCCACGAAACCAGATTTATGGTGTGGCAGAGCACTAAATTTCTATTTAGTCTTGCAATTGAAATTCTTTGGGTCTGAGAATTTGTGAGCAGTCTTGAGTCGATTTTAAAGGATCTCGAGGTGCAATGTTTAATTTCAACTTGGCTGAGTTGTTATCCTATCTAGGTCCTGCTCCAATTTTCGTTTTTTAGCCCCCTAATCCCAAAAGAAATTGAATTGAAGTCAGAATCGGCGTAGAATCGCCAACTCTGCCTTTCAACTTTGGAAGATTTGCTGCAGCCTTTACTGGTCTATCTGGGATATCTTCTACTTCACGGGCAAGATAAAGGGATCAGGCATCTGGGGCTTATTCTAACTCGTTCGAGCAGCTGGGGGCAAAGAACGAGTTACAGTCAAGTACCCCTTAATGGGACGGCACCCCATAATGGGACAATGGCTTATTGTGTGATGAGGGCTTACTGCCTGACCCCAATTCTTTCTAGGAATGTTCATTAACATGTATTCTATAAGTCGAAAAAGATTTTGGGGCCCAGAGACCTCTGTGGCCAAAGTGCAGATGGCATCATTACCAAAAATGCATAAAAATGAACTTTAAAATGTGAAAATCTCATTTTCAGAGGATTCTAAATGCTCAAAAGAAATATGTAAGGAGGTGAAGAAACATTACATATCATATCTACATGCACTGAACTGTCCCTTCATATGTTGTAGTCGCCATAACCCATTGGTGACCGCTTTCGTGCCTCTTTTGGGACTGTGACATCTGTGACGTCTGTCACTATCCATCTGTCTTTTTGACCTCAAATGGCCTCGGAAATATTGATATAGACACACTTAAGTTGCAGAGAATACTTCAGGAACACTGGGTTATGGACTACTGCAAAAACGAACCAGGGGAGACTGACAACATGGGAGATCAAGTCTGCAGTGGCTGTACATCCCATTAATGGGTTCACGACATGATAAGACTGATTGGGACAGATAAGTCCCAATCTTGGCCACTTCTGACCTAAACTACCCCAAACTTAGTAGGCACATACTTTAGACCTAAAACATGATTTCTGGCAGTTCACTTTTGGTATAAATCACTCGAAAATTGTGTAGTAGATCAAATAAAATTTGATTGTCCCATTAAGGGGTACTTGACTGTATGTGTCGCCTTCTGTGACAATTTCTGTTCTGCAGCGCATATGGCGCTCCCTTTGTAAAAAAAATAAACAGCAATATTTTTTGGTAGATCAGCGAAACTTACTGAGTTGGTCAGTGCAAAAATCTGAATTAAACCACGAGAGTTTGCAATTCGACTCGTACTCATGTCCGAAAGTTTCATTTCATAGAAATTTTGAATGACACGCCACGCGAAAGTTGTCGACTTCCATGATTTTCACTCATTTTGCGTATTTTAAGGCTTAGCACCCTCTCCTTAGAGTCATATGATTTCATGAAAACATCTACAAAATACCTTAACATCACAAGAGTGAAAATATAAAAATTTAGAGGCATAGCCGTCTTGTAGTCCTCAGAATGGACCCAAAGATCACGCCATACCTGCCAAATTGATCTCCCAACTGCCAAAAATGATGGCAAGAAATTTCATGTTGCCTGTCGACCACCCTGGGGCTGCCTTGATCTCTCCGTCATGTACACTATAGTCTTTATCGAAGTGCTCCACCATATGAGGATTGGAGGCCCTACAATCGCAGGGTGGTTATATACGAGGCCGGCAATCTGAATCCGATGTGTTGCCTAGATCTCGGTCACCTGACCACCTCCGAAAAAACGACGCCTTTTGCCCAATTCTTGCTCGTTTCTCATGAAGTAGAATTTAAGACCAGGGTAAAAGATAAATTGCCGACGATCTACCCACTCAGCATGGGCCCAGGACCATTACACAAAATGATATTCACCAATTTTCCTTAGGTGTCCGAGATTTAGGGGAGGGATAGTACATGTTTATGATCACCTCAATATAGTTCCTTTTTCTCATACATGCTGTGTGCCAGCCCCACACTCTCTAGAATTGGTATTCAGTTCGCTCATATTTATTTCACTGACACCGGTGACCTGGTTGCTGCCCGACCATTCGCGCACATTCGCTTCCGCCTTTCATGTACTCGTTGAAGTCCTTCAATGTCTGTTGGAAATCTCGGAGCTTTGTCTATGCATTTCTCTATCATAAATATCACAAAATCCCGCGCTGTGGTTATATACTTCATGTATTAAGCAGACCTTTCGTATCAGTGTGCATCTCTCCGTCTTTCGCACGCCACCGAAGATGCTCGCGAATTCCCGACGGAATCAAAGTTCGCCACTTAGTCTATGACCCATTGCCGCTCGGCGACTCTTAGCTTTGCTAGGCATCAAGTAATCTATTACCGGTGTCTCCGAGCGTTTAGTATGATCATTGTTCAAGCTCAACCGCCTAATGAGGCGAGTCACCGCCCTCACCCCTACCGCTGCGAGTGCTTCAACCCTTTCACCGACCGGCAACCCAATTCTGTTGTTCGGTTGCCTCGTGTACTTTCTTCTCACATCTATTTTTCTACATCACATTTTAACTTGAACCTTGCCCTTTCCGTGCTTTCAAACTCACAGCCAACTCACATGTCTGCCTTTTTCTGACCGCTCAATAACCACACAAGAGCCCTTTCAAGACCTCTGCTTCTTTCTTCCGCCCCACCATCCTCTCGTAGTCTTGTTCTCCCATGTCCTGTTCGCCGTGCATGGATCAAGCCTGCTTTACACTGCGAAGACGGTGCCGTGGCTCTCGTCAACTCTCGAGCGCTCTCTCAAGTTCATCTCCGGACGGTTTCAATCCTCTAATTCGCATCACTCGCATCGTCTATTCCGCAATACTCTCCACTCTTTCAATCCAGCATGAATCAAGCCTAGTGAGGATCAATAAAGCCGGAAGCTGTGTTCCAGCCCCCTGAACTCTCAAACCCTCTTCTCCTCAACTTATTGTAAGAACAAATGTATAAGAGCTTAGTCGGACACACAAAGGTAGGAACGACGGAGTATTGTAGTCGCAGACAGTACCTATTCTAAGAACAAATGTATAAGAGCTAATGTACTGTCAGTATCGTTAATATAAAGTAGGCAAGGCTCACCTACTAGTTTGCTGCCCCGTTTGGAGGGTCAAAACGGATGAACATAGCCACCGTGGACATAGCCAGGGATTCCTGATCAAATCACTCAGACCAAAAGTGGAAACTGATCAGAATCACTTGGGGTAAAGGGCCGTTGCTATGCCCGGCAGGTACGAGTACTTATGAGTGTAAATGGATGGCCATAAATATGATCAATTGAGACACTAATGTAGGCTGATTGTGGCTGGATCGTTGTCATCCAAGGAGTGAAAGATTTTGGCAAAAGCAGAATGGGCCTGGAGGTTAACATCGGTGTTGCCTTAAGAAATCTCAGTTAGCATACAGGCAAAACACAGAATAAATTCTCACGCATTGAAAATCATATTAGCAAGAGCAGGAGGGGAAGCCGGCGTCGACTTTTCGACTCTGGTGGTTTTCATCGAAGGTACAGGTATAATTAGCAGACTAGGGGCGAGTCAATTTATATATTTATTTATAGCTCAGTGCCGAAGAAATTTATTCGACAATCGGACTTGGAAGCGGTACACCCATGTTTTTACACGGGATTAAAATAAAAAAATGCAGATCGTGATCGATGGAATCCGTTCAAGTGATCCGGGCATACAGCACTCCAACAGCCTCGCCGATCTCACCACATATATTGCATGTATTCAGGAAATTAGATGGCAAGGAGTGTAAATTACCATCAGGTTCACAGTTAGAACCTGTAAGAATGCCATTGTGGTACCAAATGGATCCGTTGGTTTTAACCAAGCGAGATGTGAAGTGATTGGCTTCAAATATACAGCATCACAAATAGAGTATCGGTGAACGGTGGGTCCAACCTGCACATTTATCGCGGAATCATACAATGAACTTTTATCGCACAGAGAAATAAATGAAGGGGGGGAGCAGTTGATAACTTAGTGGTTGAATGTAGATAGGAGCATAACGGGCATTTATAGGTAAAAGTGATTGCCTTCCGTTCTGACAGCCATTGTACTAAGTAGGGTATTGCCGCAAAGGCAGAGACTACAACATGATCGCAGGAAAATGAGTCTCTAGAAGCAAAGGTGCCGAATTGCAAGAGGGGCATATGAAACTTTCGGTGCCGAAGCTAGTGGGTCCGAATATCCGCTCGGCAAGATGATCTATGGAGGTCAGGGTCATACCCACCGGGAAAAGTGGCAGGAAATCGGCAGTTAATAAGCTTCTCATTTAGTCTCGGGCCTCCTCTAACGATGCAGATCTACCACAGAATTTTGCAAAGCCACCTGAAAGAATTCAGGGTACTTAGTCTGTGCCGAGAAATAATCTGTCCATTCTGCAGTTTACGCGGCGGGTTCACAAGGTTGATAAATAAGGTGTCCAATATACGGCTTCCGTGTTCGTCATAGGCATCCTGCCAGCCGGCTACGGTGCTCTCCTGACCCTCAGTGATGCACAACTCGGTAGTGTCATTATTTTCAATCAGTATGGGCATTCCTGCACATAAACTCGGTTTACCCGCTATATGTTCACTAGAGTGCACGGATGTGCCTTTGAAAGATCATTGTGCTCGGAGCCACTGAGATGTTGAGAGGACGGAAGATTTGGCTTGTTTCACAAATTGACAGATATGTTCTGTGGTTTCTGAGCTAGAGCATCGTCTTGAGGTCGGAATTTTGGCAGGAGACCCCTTTTTTAACTTGGTGGAGACACGCTGTATGGCCCTGTTAGCAACAGAAGGCAATAGAGGGTGAGCAACTACACGTGATATCTGCCGGCAAGGATCAGCATCACCGAACTCTCGTCGAAGCAGATACTAACGGTCCAATGGAATGAACCAAAGTGCTAATTGTTACGGTCATTTAAATTGAAGGGCGAGCATTTCTAACTATATATACTGAAACAGTCGGAATTTAGGGTATGAATAGGTAAAGGGAAAGATATATGGTGGAGTGCTCATGAAGCGTCGGTTGGGGTCGGTGATCGCCGATGGAACATTCCGAAGTGTATAAAAAAGTTTTTTGTCTTGTTTGCGCAAGTTATGATTTTTCACCGAGTAGGGGGTTTTTTTCCCCGAGTAACAATAACAAGGACAACGCCCAGCCACTATTTTCAATAGAAAAATTTGAAGCATGTTTAGGCACGGCCACTAAATATATTAAGCACTGCCACTAATAACTCCCTCAACGAAATCGGTCTCTAATGAAAATTTGATCAAATTTGGGTGCCCTCGAGTTTTGAAAGGGACGACCCCTATTACATAAGTACTCGTAACTGTCCTGATTTTTCTAAACAGCCACCTGCAACATTTTTTGGTGTCTGACTCACAACCTCTGGTGCTGCAAAGGGCCTGAATATAATGGACGGCCCACCACCCAGCGGATTCTTGACCAAATCACTCAGACCAAAAGGGAAAAATCACTGGAATCACCCTCCTAAATTTTCTGCACATCCACCAGCAAGCTTTTCCCTGACTTATCCCTCTGCCAGCAAGCATTGATGGGGTGCATCGCAGATCGAGCCCTCGCGAATATAAAGAACGCTCCAGCGCTGCACGGATTCTTGACCAAATCGCTGAAGCGAAAAGTGAATTCCTGCCGGAATCACCTTCCAGATTTTGTTGCATGGCCGCCAGCAAGCTTTTCCGATGTATAACACCCTGCCAGCAAGGAAAGGTGGGATTTCGGACCGTTTCGGCCGTAGCGGCGCCAATACAAGGCCAAACGTCCTGAGGGATCAATCAATATTGTTCCCCTGATTTTTCTGGACCCTCCCATATGAGTTCCAGCAAGCTTTTCCAGAACTTTCAGTCATTGGCCCCTCAATGACTGGAACATTTCTATAGGCAAGGACTGCCGCTACTCAGGCTGCTTACGAGGACCGCACCAAGGCCGCCCACAAGGCGGCTGAGGCTTCCAAAGCGGCTGCTGCTGTGACGGGAAATTCTGGAGGACCTGCCCCGATGGACCAGGACCAGGCGCAGTAGATCGTCGGAGACGTCGATCTGGAGGGCGTATGTAACAGTTGTTACTGTCACAGTGAGCTCTACCTCCTACACCATATTTCTTTCTTCCTTCCCTACCTACTCCCCACACTCCTTTACTTATTTCCCCTCCTCTCGTCGATAACGTCGCTCCGCATCAGGCGAGCCATCTATCTTTAGTGATCTTATCTTATCACACAGCCACACTCGTTTACCTATATAAACCCCTGTATCGTAGTTACGGATTCTTCGGTCAATCTACCACTTACAACAGTTACGATTTGGCCACCCCCGTGTGCCGGAACTCGATAAACTCACTTCCGTCACAGTGAGCGTCTCCCCCGGCATCAGCCACGTGGACGCCTTCGCGCCGCTCCTGAACGCGGACTGGGTGTCGGTCAGCGTGTCCACAATCGGCATATTGTTGTAAGTCCTTGCGTTAATGTTTCTTTTTTCGCGGCCGCTTGATCGTTAGCGTTCCCTTGGCCCTGCCTTCGCTCCTCCTCCAGTGTGAGGTTTTTATTTCATTTTGTTCCCTTGCTGCGGCTTTCGTGCCGCACATTTCCCTTGTTTTTTTTCTTCCATTTGCTTTCCCCGTCTCTTTTTTCTATTCCCCTTCATTTCGGTTTGCTTTTGGATCTTTCCATTCCCCGCCCTTCTCTTCATTGTGCTTGCGTTCGGGTTTTCTGTCACACACCATCCTTTCTTACCTTTTATTTCATCCTCCCACCGTCCCCAGCCTTTTTTCCTGTTGATTTCTATTTCGCTGTGCCCTCTATTCCGATTCCTTTCCCGTGGATGGATCGTGATAATTCCCCTCTTCTTCATTTTCCCTCACGTGCTGGATCGGTGCTTTCGCTCCACTCCTTCCCCCCCTTTGCCTTCCGCCGATTTCTTCTTCCCTTTCATCTTCATCCCCATCAACTCCCACCGCCACCCTCTCTTTCTTGTCGTCCTTCCGCGCCATGCTTTTTTTTTCTCTTTTCTTTGGATCCTGATATTCCTTTTTTTTTTAGATCGTGATATCCCCCCTTCACTTTATTTTCCTCCGTGTTAGTGTTACCGCCGATACTTACATTTCTTTTCGTTTTCCCTCATATCCCTTCCGCCGATTTTCTTTTACCCTTCCCCCGATTTTCTCTTCTTCTTCTTCTTCCCCTCTTGTCCTACCCCCACTGCGGAATATGTATTGCTTCTGAAGCAAGGAAGTTCTATTACCAGCATACGTACAGATGTTTAAATTCCGCCTCAGATCATAGTCTCAGTCTGGTAATTTGATCGCGGCATCCCAACCTTGCCGTCGATGTTTGCCGTCGATGCCGATGACCAAGCATCGCCCACAATTCTAAGACAGGAAGAAAACATCGCTACTAACTTAAGGCTGAGCATTGTAATATAACGGAAAGGGAGCCAGAAAGTTGAATTAAGCTACTGAAGGAACATATAAGTATCTATTCACATCCTTGCTCTTCATTTGCGTGAAGAGTACCGCCATTCGATGCCCCTCCCCTCCCTCGCTATGCTCGGGGGGTCCCCCGAACCGGGGCATCTCAGGCGGCACACTAAAGACTCGTTCCCGCTTCCTCTCGATCTTCGCCTAACCCTAACCCGTCACGGCGGGACGACACAGCTGATACCCGGAGTTACGGCGCGCTTCGCTTGCCCTAACTCCTCGAAAGCGGGGCGTAGGTGTTGTGGACATCGGTCTTGAGGGACAATGGCGGACGGGTGCGCGACAGCGACGTGCGACGGGTGCGGCGGGGGACGAGGATGGTGGCAGGAAGAGAGAAACACTTATGGCAGCCAGGTGGCTGACATTGTTTGACGTGAGCGGAGCTTGAAAGTGCCGCAAATCTTGCCGCCATCAAATTACCAGATCGGGACAGTGATCTGAGGCGGAAAGTCAAGAGTGCATACGTACTCACCTATAACTATCACGTGCTATACGCCACAGACGACACACTCGTGACAGGCCCCCGGACACTCCTCTATAACTACTTCCGCCATAAGGTAAATCAACCATCCATTTTGGGGGTTTTCCGATCCGTTTCATAAGGTAAATCAATTATTGTCTGCCATGGCTCAGTTGGATGCACGGTGCTTCTGTAAATTGGTTGTATGTTGCGAGATCGACTCCTGTCTTGTCTTTTATTTTCATTTTTACACCAGGCTTCAATTGTGCAGGCAAGCAGACCACAGAGACTTTCACCATGACAGATGGTGATAATGAATGGGAACGCTAGCAAGTCCTCAACAGAAGCGAATTGCGAACAGTTTTGAATCCTGTTGAAGACAACTAAGAATATGACGAGCCGGAAAAAGGAGGCAAAAAAAGGAGGCCAAAGGGTCCTCATGGTGCGGTAAAAAAACAGAAGACTGTCAAGTCGCGGCTCTAAACACGGAAAAACGACGAAAAAATAGCGTGGGAAATTTTATTATATATATACGGTCTGATGTAAGGTAAATCAACGACCTGGAGCCCAAAATTCATAAGGTAAATCAACAAAAAATTTCGAAATTCGGCGGACGTAGTTATGGGTGAGTGTCCGGGGGCCTCTCGTGGCTTACTTCGCACTTGTCGCTTATAGGCTTTCCGGGGTATGCAGGGCTGGTTCACTCACTGTCAACACGTTGCGTTGACAGCTCGCATGTCGAGTACTTAAGCACGACGCCGTTTAATTGCCGTCTTCCTTTTCTCCTCCTTCCACCACCTCCATGGACGACCCCACCCATCAGAGTGCACAATCCATCTCTGAAGCCACTATCCACGATGTGGGTTCTGCCCAGTGAGCAAGCCGTCACATTTCGGACGTCTTGCTCGAATCTCATGACACTTTATTCCAGGTATGCCGGCGCTTTTTTCCCGCTGTCGAGAGACTTCGCCGTCGCCGGCGGTGTGTTTACGAGTAACGCCACACATATCTACAATGCTCCCTCGAGTTTCCCTGCAGGTAATGATAGTATATCCCTGTGGATCAATCTGATGAAGTTATGGCCGCAGATTTTCGGAGGATACCGCTGGGAGATATTGATTTGCAAAGGGAGATACGACTCGACGCTCAATCTGGCGTTGTTCACCGCATAGGTGAAAGGGGTTCTGTTCGACGCATGCACTCCGCCAAGATCGATGGTCGGAGCTCAAATATGACTGTTGCTTTGTACCAGGGCGACAATGCTGAGGAGGAATGGCGGCAGGCCATTTCTCGACATTCACGACTTCGGTGAGCGGCACAAAAGCGGGCCATTCCAAGGTAGTCTAACGTGCGCCTCAGGCATCCCAACTTCTTCCAGATCTTCGCCGCGGCTAGTTCTTCTGGTATACACGCTATTGTAGCCCATGATGGTCTGCCTTTGGCTCTAAGGTGTTATTGACTTTGACTCTCGACTCAGATCTGATACGTTTTCGCGATTTTCTGGAACCTTATCGACACTCAAATTTCTCAATCGTTTCCATCTTTGCGCGCGCAGTATGTACATCTCCCTCACAAGTTTTCGGCTTATGAACTGTGGATAGGATGCTGAGTATACGGTGGGAAGGATTGACCGTAATGTACTGTCCTGACTCTACCGCAGGATGCGCGCGGATATTTCACGCACATGTGCCAAACATATCTAGCGAGTCACCGTTTGGATCACTTCGTGTCTATCCACCTTATCAAGGCTCTAGGAAAGCGAGGCCTGCACTTTCTGGATCCATCGTTCAACTAGGCGACTCTGCGTGGAACTTACTCCCAGCGATATCCCTGCACCAAATCTTTCCGCCTTGTCGGATCGGACCCAGACCCGAGATCGTTTACTACCCTTCAGTGATCCAAATGGTCCAGATACAGAGGCCATGGTTATCGAATCTCTGGGAGTAGACCGGTATCATCGATTTGCTTACTGGCATCTAACCCAAAACTGGGATTACTCAGTATCTGTGCACGCAGAACTAAATCTGGGGGCAGTGATCTGTTGGCCTGCGAGATCTCAACTTGAAGACACCGATGAAATTGTATACTTGCCTGATGTCGTCCACAATTTCACCGGTTGGGACACTGATAGCACGGCAGAAAAAGACATAATAGAGGGTGGCTGGACCCGGTAAGTAGCTATGTTACCTCTGGATGGCAAACTGGCTGATCAAGTGCGGCATGAAAAAAAGGTACAACTCCGGTGACATATTCGAGACCAGAATCTCCGGCTGGGTGGACCTCGACTATCGGGATCGGGTGGCTTGGCTTTCTCAGGCCAACCACATGTTCCATCGGCTTCAGATTACCTCGAACCATGATGACTATTGTGCGTCAAAGAAAATCCCTCTTCCATTTGATGTCTCCTCAGATGCTCCATCAGTATTGATCTACCGGATTACATATCACCTTGATATCTCAGCGCAAACCCGAGCCCCGCCAAACGGCTACTTATTCGTCTGTCCAAAAGGCCATCTTCAAACCGGCCAGGCATCATTCCGATTGCCAGATTGTCCTGCATACTGGTCCACCGATCCATCCGGTGTTGAACGTCTCAGTGCGGACGAGGCCGCAAGCCTCGGATTCCCTTCCATCCGGCCGACTACGGCACTTCTTGGGTATGCCTGCGACGCCGCCGTCTACGTGGGATTGCATCAGTTCCATCGGGCCAAGGGCTTCAATCCTGATAGTCAGGACGTGGCGCGGTATCTTGGATACCGGCTGTATCAGCTCAGAAATATGGAATCAACTGCACAAAGTCAGGCAACACTTTTTCCCTTTGATTCCCTCACTCATACTTCAAAGTTGAGCTTTCTGACATGGAAGCAGAGGACGAAAGCTATTACACACTATTCCCGGAGGATGAAGATCTTGCGGGATCCTTTTGTGAAGAATCCGGTGCGTGCGACTTCTCCCTGATTACGAGGTACTTAATTGAAGCCCTAGCGACACCTCTTGACCCTACGCAAGAAAGTTCCAAAATTTCATCTCCTGGCGGGCGGAGAACGACTGAAGTCGCCAAGTTTGGAATTGTTGTAGTGCTGTTCGTCGCCATGGTATGCAAATACGCACGGAAACACTAAAGTATAGTGGTGTGCAGGCTTCTTTTTCATCGCGGGGCAAAAGACCGAATTGAAGTAGGAACGAATGGGAATGTACTATTATTAGTACTCTTGATCAATGCCTGGCTGCTAGACTGGTGACCGTCTGTCTATGACTTCTGCTATCGACACAAACTGGTTTGATACAACAGGCTGCACTCGAGCCTACCTGGCTGCGTGAATCACAGGAGGTTTTTCCCTAAATGGTAATGATTCACACAGGAATGTAGTAAGGAATGCACATCAAGAAATATGGTCACCATCAACTATTCGGTAAGTCGCCCTCAACCTTTGACCAGATTCTCAGACGGTGGATCGCCTCCTCCTGCAGCTGGTGGCATCCGCGTTGATTTCAGTGTCTTGTTCTCATGGGCCTTTTTCCATCCCAGCGACATCATACTAATTTAAACGCACATAGCCAGGGACACCAGTTGACTATAACCCCCATTAACTAATTGGCAAGTCACGCTGTGTATTTTATTCTTCGGATGGGGGGGGCCATCCGTTTATTTTTGGGGCTAGGACTGCTAGACTGTGACTTGAGAGGACCATCTTCGTCAATGTCTTGCGATGCTCTGGCTGCTTGACTCTCAAATAATGGCGGAAATCCAACGACTACTTGACGAGTCTGCCTGTGTCTTTATCGTGCTCCAAGCGGCCAACAAGCGGATCGCTGGATTATTTTATTGAGAAACCCCGGTTGCTTACAGAAACCCCCCCTTATATGGAAACCCAAGAATTATTGAATCTTTGAGGTGGAGTTTCTCCGATATCCGTGATCCAGCATCCCGGCCGCAAGCGCCGGTGTCAGACGGGACCAAACAACGTGTTCTTTATGTTGAACGCGTCTCTGGTGTAATTTATTGGTGTTTCTGTTCATATTACGGGCTATCTGTCATCTTTGCGGCCTTCTGAAGGGTCATCAACCATTTTTAGGGCCATGGAGTGTCTCAGGCCTATGGAAACCCGGAGCACCACGCTGATTAGCGCGATTGCCGATGGTGTGATGACCGATGGCCACGGGTGCCGATGATTAGGACCCCGGAGTGTGCGTAGTCTACCATTATCGTTCGTAGACCAGTGAAATTGTCAGTTTACCCATAGACTTAGTGTTGGCTGCCCCCCAGCCAACAAAAGATTTCGAGGAGCGCTCCGTAAAAATGCGGACAATTATAGACATATTAAATAAAAAATAATGCCCTCTTCAGTTTTTCTCTGATGGCGATCAGCCACCGCAGGCGGCAATTTCCATTTTTGGACCATTTCGTGTCTCACAAAGTCAGCAAGGTTCCGATACCTAGCCCCAAAAATAAACAGATGGCCCCCCCCATCCGAAGAATAAAATACACAGGGTCAAAACGAATCAACATAGCCACCATGGACATAGCCAGGAACATAGCCACCGTTTTGACAGTGTTGTCTTTGACGGGGTCTGACCGGGGTCTGACCGAACGTCAAGACCCTTGACCGGCCTTTGACCGTTCGTCAAGGCCGGATTTCCTTTTTTGGAATACCCGTTTTAAACACTCGCAGAGGCGCGACAAAATTCGAAATAAAATTGGGGTATCATGGGGATGAATCTAGTGGGTCGAGATCTTCCATAAAGATGTCGTATAACTCCATCTCTTCCTCAAGATCCTTTACCCCGCCCTGCCAATAAAATCCCAGCCCATTCTCGAGGCTCTCCAGTGCCGTCGGTGGGATATTGGAATAGTTCTTTGAGTGTGTAGTTGGAGCGCGAATAAACAGCTGGCATTGCTTCATCGTCATCCTCGGCTTCTTCATCGATCGGTGCATTTCTGGTGTTAGTAAGATCGTCGCAAAGCTGGGTCGCAAGGCTCGCAAATGAATCCGCCTTGTCGTAATCCATCGCCTGCGCTCCTCCGTTGCCTTCGGCCACATACTGCTCCGCGAAAAGGACGAATTTCCGTTTGATCCGATCTGTCGTTAGCCCCAATTCTTCGTGCTGGCGTTTGAGATCCATATCCACCGTCGTCATCTTGCGCACTTTTTGAATGGATAGCTGGCTTCGAAGCTTGGTTAAAAACAATCCAAACTTGCTGAACCCACTGCTCGGAGCCGGCCGAGTTTGCAACGATGCTCAAAACCCAAATTGCCAACTTTGACCAAGCCATTGCGTCCGTTTGGCAGACCGGTGTCGAGCTGCTCCCAAACCTTGACCACGCTCACCCGTTTATTCTATAATGTAGATGCAATTAGTTGACTGGCACTATCTGAAACACCGACGAACCTCGCGCTCATGCAGCTGTTTCATTTCCGTGAGGTTCATGAACCGCGAAGAAAACTCCCGCAAGTCCTTGGCGTAATCGAAGAATGCGGCATGGAAGTCAAGATCGGGTTCGATATCGAAGAATCGCTGGAAAAGCTGCTTCGCAATGTTGTAGAGGTTGATCGGTTTTACGACGGGATTTTTAGTCGAAAAAGCGGCGCCGCGGATGTAAGGGTTGAGATAGACAGCGATGATAAACACCTCTTGCTCCATAGGGAGCCAACGCTTCTCCAAACTTTTCCGGACGCAAGTGCGGACGCGGGAGTTGATCTCGGGTGAACCGTAGATTCGGTACAGGTTACCGAGCATCAGCAGCACCTGATCCAGTCCCTGCATCTGGCGCCTGCATGCATTTCGCTGCAATTGCCAATGGCTCTAGTAGAATTTTGACCCTATTAAAAGAAGTTAACTGAATGCGGTGGTGAGTAAAACAGGATCATACTCCGTGAGTTTCTTCCAGAATTGAGGATCGTCTATTGGCGCAAGAATTTCTACGGCTTTCGCTCTCGCATCCGCTTTGGGCCCGGCACATTCAATCAGCGCGTCGTGATGCTGCATATGCAAGATACGCATTGGACGGCGAAAATGGTAAGGATCCGTCGGACGGCAAGGAAATGATAAATCCAGCGGGAAATGACGGGGAAAAGCAGTCTAAGTATACGATGTGTCTTTTCGAAGCGCTCGGTGAGCTTCTGTTGATCCGCCAACAACCCGATTGCGCGGCTGTGGTTTGTGAACCACTTGATTATCTCCAGGCTCTCGTCAATAGAAAGCATGCATGGGATTTCAAGTTCGATAACCTCGGCGACAATAAGATTGGTCTGATTGCGAAAATCCAGTTAGAACGGAGGCTTGGCCACATTTGAAACGCACCTGATGTCCCCAACACGGCGGTACAGTAAGTTTAGGCTTCACATGCTTAAGTCTGATACGCATTCCCCTCGCATCCCCGCCATTGTCAGTACAGTAACCGACCATGATAATGCCAAGCTCCTCGCAATACGTGATGTCCGCCAGCACAATCTGCAACAAGTTTTCGGCAGTTTTTCTTTCAGGAGATATGTCATGTGCGGCGATCAAATGTAGCTATGACAGAACTGACATTAACCCAGGCACAACATATTAAATGTGCGACTCACCAGTTGCAGTCCACCGTCACAGATGTGGAAATAATCGCGGCCTTGGCATTGGTTTTCCAACCGTCACACTGCCCGGTTCCATGTCTCCCCGCGACATTTGACTTCATTCGCCGCCTCCGTCTGGGCAGCCAGTGAATCCAAGACCCGTCCAGAAAGCACACGACGGTCCGGAATTTTCGCTTCAGGTACATATTTGGAGAAAAAGAGGTTTAACTGTGGATTCGATGCTGAATTCCACGACATATTGCACGCAACAAATAATTTGCACAAATCCTGTGCAAAGCTCCTCCTGCGCAGGCTGATCCCACATCACCCCATAACTCCGAGTTGAGGGTAGGTGCTGCTCGCGAAGTGCATGAGGAACAGTTCAAAGTCATCCGTGCCGTCGCATCAACGAGCGTGGTAAGGGAACTGGCATGATGCTGACTGGGCCCGGGTATGTTTAGAATCGGACTGTGGAATTGACAATATAACATTGCGAGCGGCGTCCTGGACGCGGGATAGTCGAATATTAGGCCCATTGGAATTCTCTTTTTTTGCCTGCAGCTTTCGCGAGAGCCTGCACTTCGGGCATGACGTTATGGCAACGAGAGAGGTGTGAGAGCCAGCGCTCTAATTTGCCGGATATCGCGGGAACATCTTGTTCCGCTGTCAAGTCATCCTTAGGCTGTCATCAGGGCGCGAAGATCGCACCACTGCACCTTCGGTGTCCAAATCTTCCGCCGAACCTTATGTAGTCCCGGAAACCTGCTGTGACGTCTGCTTCGTCCGCCTGTTTCAACTCCCTGACCCGTTGGGCAATACAGGCTTTGCAGCGACTTTCCCAGTGAGACTTGTCATTTCGGTATTTTTGCTTGCCCTGCCGGAAGTACTGTTGACCCCACGAGGACATATAGAAGTGAGATAAAGGAGAGTAATAGCTTGTAGATGTAACGAAGGTGAGTGAGCCTCAGTGAGGATGAGTGGCATCGACCAGGAAAGCACGAAAAATTGATTTGTGGGTCCGCGGTCAAAACACGGTCAAAGACGGTCAAATTCCGTCAAAACCCCGGTCACGCGGCCGTCAGCGTCAAATCCGTCAGACCTTTTTGACCCTCGGCCTGGCCTCAGACAACACTGAAGATCAAAGATCTGTCACCCAAGACCAAGATGCCCCAAGACATCCTCCCAAGATCTAAGATGCGTAAGACTTTTGTACCCTTTTACTGATGTGCTGGTGCAAAAAAGGTACCACTTTGGGATAAGGAGGGACTGCTCCCAATGGATGCGAAAGAATACACTGCCTAACACCAAGTGCAAAAAAAAACCCCTGCTATAGACTGCTGCTCAGTAACGTACTGGAAAGGTCCAAGCGACACATTTCTGCTATGAGGGGGATTGGGGTGGACCCCAGCTTATCTATGAGGTGTTCTCTGTGTTCCATGGGACAACCTTAAACTGTCGCTTGTAAGCGTGCTTAATCCCAGCTTGAGCCCAGGTGAACTCAAAGTGGACAGTTCAATATTTTGTCCCAGCCCCACAGCCCTAATAAAAGACCATCATAGTCATGAATCATTGCTTCATGTTGGCTCAGTCAGATTCTTGCTCCCTGATGGGTTGTTTATGTAATCAGATCTTTGAGCTTTGGGTTCGAACCCCGCTGTAAAAGTCCTTTTTGGCCCGTTTAAACACTGTTTAAACCGCCCTGAACCGCCGCTGTTCCATTTAACCTGATTAGATTACACAGCTGTTTAAACGGCATTCTACCCACCAAAAGGCCTTGGTGGATTGTTCAGCAAATCAGCCATCAATCCGGATTATTCGTTGAGACGCCAGTTGCTTAATCAAACTTCATATGGTTACTGTCATACTACCAGTTAAATTGGCTTGGGGCACGCCAATTTGTGCGCATGCCCAAACCGTTCTACTCATGCACAAAAAAGAAATTAGTTGTACACAGTGCATTAACAATATGGCTTCCGTCACAGTGGTACACTCAACGCTCACTGGATCTATTCAAAACTCCGTGTATCAGATGTGACAATGCCCGTCCAGGTATGTAGTACATAGCATCTTTATAGCTTAGTGAATCTAACACGGGGACATTCTTAAATCAGAAAGTAGGCTGGTGCATGCGAGTTAGAGATACAAAAGAGTCGGGGAGATGGAAGACGACATATGACCATGTCCGCAGGCTTTCTCGGGACTGAGTTTGAACTTCTCCAATGACAATAGCCCACGTTAGAATTGATCCCTCAATTTTCGGCTCGTTTTAGTGTTTAGGGAAATCTGGATGTCGAGGAACCCACATATAAACCCTCGAAATCAGATTCTTTTAATTGTCAGTTGCGAAATGCAACCACATTACTTATTCCCGTAGTTTTTTTTTGCGGCGTGGGCGTGCTCCTAGGCGGCGCAAGCCAATTTGCACATGCCCATCAAAGCCCACCCCAGTTTCACGGCTTGTCCCACCGAAATCAATTTCAGCGGTATGTTTGAATGAACGCACTCGGAGGCTCTCGTAATGTCCTTAATGTCGTCTATTATTGCTTACTCCCCGCCGCCGCAGGTGCCCGCACCGACAGTGACAGATTTCCTTTTTACTGGACATTCTACAGATTGAACCACCGCCGATTCCACATCTTGTGTTTATATAGCCATCGGAGGAAGGTTCACAGCGAAAAAAGTCACTGATTTGAGCATACCTGAGGCTTTGGTATAGTAAAAGTATTAAATTACTGCCAGTCTTCTAGTCTTTACAAGAGGTTGTCACAGAGTGTGCACACACACAATTTGAGTCCATTAGGGTATTCACCACTCGTTACTGACTGAACTTGGTGTTGGCGGGCCACGCCAATGAAGCGGCGTGGGCTTTTGTGGGCGCGAGCAGATCGGCTTGTACCACCAAAAGCCCATGCCCACGCCCAAAAGCCGATTTGCAGGCGTGCACGTCGTTTTTGCATGTCCAAAAATTCAGCCTCTAAGCCACGGAAGTAGCGACACTAGTGATGCCAGTCGCTTAATGTTCACAGGAGGTATTAATGGAGGTGATCCAAAGATGGTCACATACAATTTGAGGGCGCGGTAGCTTTTTATACTAGTGAAATCTCGAAATTGACTTTGGTGGGCCAAGGCGACAAATTGGCGTGGGCTTTGATGCCATCAGGACAAAATGGCTTGCGCACTTCGGAGTTTGAATTGAGTTTCAAATTCATGCCAAGTGTTTTGAAACCAAATCAAAGAACATTCACCAGGATACAGCATGCCAATGCCTAGCTTTGGGCTACCTGGAATGCCACCTGAATGAATATTTAAATTTCGCACAGACTGGGGCGGCATAGTGCTAATTATAGCCGACGCGACGGATTTTTCACCGTAGCACGCCCAATTCTTGTGCTGTTGTTTTCTCTGTGTATAGGAATGTTCTTAAGTATCTATGCTTCACATACCACAAGACAAGCCAGGGATTCAGTAAATTTTGAGCAGTTTGGTTGTCAACTCCGAGACAAATGTGCGCATTACCATAGAAATAATGCTTCAAGCCCGTGCATCTTGAAGTAGCGAGATGCTATGAACCTTTAAAGGGTGCCCCAATAGGTATAACATTGGCTACATGCTTTTATTTTACTTTCTCGACCGAATTGATCTTGGCGTGCCATGCCGACAAATCGGCGTGGGCTTTGATCGGCGTGAGCAGATCGGCTTGTGCCACCAAACGCTCACGCCCACGCCAGAAAAGCCAATTGGCGCTGGGCCACGCCGTTTTTGCACGCCGAAAAGTTAAGTCTCGCTTTGACCAGATGACGTTATCGATCACCAGTCATGAGCCATACCCGTCGATCTCAATCTCAACCACATTCAACGTCAACTATTATGAACTCACAGTCGGCTATCTATCCCACCCACAAGTAACATCATTGCTTCGGACGTGGTGGGCGGCGTGCGCCTGTTTCGCTTCAAGATCCCTCGCTGATCGGGGGAGCCCGGGTTCGACACCCGGCGTCTGAATAAATCGGGATCGTTCAGTTTCCTTTTCTCCCCCTTTTGGACCCTACTAAGTTCGCTTCGTCTTATCTCACTACGGTACACCGTTAGCTTTTTGGTGCCCTTTTCTCGCTATGTCTCTTTCCATTCTTGGTAAATCTGAACCCCGCGTACCCAGATGTTACCTCGGACGGGGTGCGCGGCGCGCGCCTGCTTCAATTCAGTATCCTCGTGGGCATTTCGGCGGGAAAAAACGGGTTCGACTCCCGGCGTCTAAATTACTCGATGCATTCCAGTCTTTTTTGTCTTCCGCTTTATCATTGTTTCACTACTCTGCACCGCTACTGATAAGACTAATACATTTTGTGCAAACCTCCACTGCTGCATGCATCGTTCAGAAAGAACGCAGATGTAATACCATACTTCCCACCCCTCCACTCATTTCTACATCTGATCCTCCCATAAATTAAGGTAGTTACTCGGACGTGGTGCGCAGCGCACACCTGCATTCTTTATAGCGAAATTTGGGTAGGATTTGTGCATGGGTTCGGGTTCGACTTCCGGCGTCCGAATGCAAAGATGGCGCACGTGATTTTTTGGACCTATCGGTTGATCCTCGCAGCTGCTCCGCCTCTCCTGCTGCGCTTGCCTTATTCAAACACGATACCGCAGAAATCAGGATGGTGAGAAACGATAACCTCTCTGCTCAAATCGATTTCTGTGCTCTCAAAGTTCGATATGGCAGGTACATCCCCAACCCACCAATGGACTGGATCAAAGCGTGTACGGTGCACGGCACACCCTTGTTTTCCTACGTATTTTATTCTTCGGATGGGGGGGGGCCATCCGTTTATTTTTGGGGCTAGGGTACCCTGTGAGGCGCGATTGGAGACGCGTCTCGGAGAAGCTGGCGATGCATTATTTCTTGAACAACACGCACGATGAATGGAGATTGCCACCCACACGGAAATTGCGCCGTATCCAGTCCTTCGCCTGCATCAGGTATATTATTATTTAAATGGGTGGCTCGCAAATTTCAAACAGTACCATGTCGTGGCTCGATTAAATGCGGAATTATGTGGAAATTTGCCTGTAGTGATACCCTCAACACATGCTTCCCCTAGTATTCGGCACTTGCCGGCGAGAGTGCAGCGCGGCGGGCGTATTGGCGTAGGGAGTGCGGAACTGTTCGGCAGTAGCCAGGCAGTGCTGGGACGCAGTGGAGGCGCAGGATCCGCAGTTGGCGGCAGTATGTGCAGCTGGTAGGTAGCTGAAATACCCGAACTGTAAACAATTCTTGCCGAGCTGCGTCACGTCACCGGAATGATCTGGTGGTTTCAATTCCAACGGCGCAAGAAAGGCCTCTTTGACTTGTTGAACCTGTTGTGAAGGCTTGGAGTGACCAAAAGAAGTGATGTCGGGGGTCGGTATGATCAGAATAATGAGGGCTATTATTCTACGCCAAAGGATTGGAACTACGAATTTTCTCCATTGTGCTGCAGACCAATTAAGGTGAACCGGAGGGATTTTCAGACTTGAGGATATATTGGACTGTGGCGGGACCAATAGTGGCGCGCTTGAACTGGGATTTTGGGAGCATGGACCCACATATATGGGCTACAGATAGCGGGTTGCTCGATTTGGCGGGAGCCGGGGGCAAGGGGTTGTTTTCCGGTGTGGGGGGAGGGTGTACGTGGCAGAGTTTTGGCGGTGATCTGCGAAACGACCCAATTCTGGCCATACCGCGGACTATTGCCACTTTTGGAACCTCATCTTCGAGGGTACCCATTTTTGGTGGAGGCATGGGGCCAATGTGGAACCTTCAGAATCCGAAGAGATCATATTTTTAAATCAAAGTCCTTGATGACACAGTGTGGGTGGTGCAATGAAGGCTTGTTTTTTTTTTGAAATATACTAGTTGTCTCTGGAGAGATAAGCACCGAGAAGCTTGTCAGCAAGTACATCCAGGCTGCCTGACTCTTTCTTCTCAATCGCGCCACGTTGAATCGCAAACTGCTTCAGATCAATGACATTGAATGACTGCCCGTTGAGTTGAGCGAATTGCTTTTTCAGGCGTGTGAGATCGCCCTTGACAGAGCAGCCAACAAGAAAAACCTGCTTCGAAATAAGCAGGTGTACGAGAGCTGCGGGAAGCTTCCGGAAGAAATGTACCTGGATCAATATTAGCCACATACTACTAGAAAGTAAAAGGAAACGTACAGGAATTATATATATTGAGTTCCCGCAATGTGGAGCAACTTGAATGATTGAAAAGCCAACTGTTCGCGAAATATTCCACTCGGTGTCTATGCTTACACACAAATGCGTGTTTGGATTGTCGTCTAGTGGAGCCATCAACGAGGCGAAGATTGTTTCCGCAAGCTCGGCACTTTCGAGGACTGTTATTTCGGCCATGGGCAGAAGATCGAGGGATTTGAGTCCATGGGCGGCAGCCATTGGAGTTAACCGCTCGGCAAGCAACGGGAATGCCGCATAGAGTAATGCTTTGTCCTGTTGCATTTATTTAATATTTCCTTTATTGGATCGTCTGAGAAGACCACCGCCGGATCCCCATGGCCATATCGCTTTGCTGACGCAGCTATACCCATGAGTGGCCCAAGCCGCTCTTCATGGCTCTTTGTCAGAGTCAAGGCTTGTGATCTAATAAAGAACGAGGCCATGCATGTCCATAGCGCCCCAAATACTGGAACATCGTCCTGCTTTGCAATATGCTTGTTGACCTGGTTAAATAATGAATTGAGTCCTAGAACACGGATTAAAATAACACGTACCTTGTGGCTATCATCAATTGCCAGGTCGTTGATCGGCAAGCAGGCGGTGTGTTGATCAGCATCTGCCTCGTCGCGCTCGATGGCCTTCTTCATCATGCACGTCAAGTACGAAACAGTGGGAACGAACCCTGCATAACGATGCGGGTCTCCAAAGTCTCCAAAGGCGGGAAGGTGACGAGCAATAGAGTAATTGTGCAGGGTAGACTGTACTGTAGTGCCCGTCTCATGTTGGGATATACCGAACTCCTGCTCAAACATGCGCTCCAAATACTGCAACTGCAGCGTATTAAAGCGAAGCGTATGCATCTCGTAGAGCAGAGAATGAACACCGGAAGGGCCCATCTTATGCTGATTCCCACCCCGTAGCATTGTGATAACTCGATGTGAAAGTCCCGACTTCCGCGACAAAGTCGCAGGAAATGCAAGACGTAAGTACGCTGGAAGAGAGTCTAATAGCCTCGGACTCCAACCTCGGTAGGTTTTCTTGCAGCCATCACGGCAGTAGTATCTCCAAGTGACAATATAAAAATTGTCCTCCCAATCGGTGACCTGCCGTGGGGCAACAGCACCATTCTTTTCAAGAGCAGCCCCGCAGTGCGGACAATTGAGGTGCTTTACGTGGAAGTGTGGGAGCCATGTATCCAAAATGATGCGGCATGCAGCTTCGTGCCTTTGAAAGTGGCAGGCTGGACAAGGCTCCCACTCTTCTTTTGGAATAAGAGGGGCTGTACGATATCACGTAAGAAGTTATAGAGCCACTCCGGCATCTGCTGAGGCCGTTGAAACCAGGCTACTCAAAGAAGTAAGTATCGGTGTCAATTAACGTAATCCGCCGGCCGCCGTGCATAAGTACGTACCTTTCTCTTTCGAGAACTCAGCAGGCATGTTAATAGCAGCTTGCGACTCTCTTTCCTCATCGTCGTCCGAAATGGTACCATCATCCTCAGAATCTGCGTCATAACTAAGAACCTCGCGCTTCGAAAAGAATGGGTCTATTCAAGTCTGTGAGCGACACGAGCCAAGGGATGATGTGGGACCTCATACAGAATTGGGAACACCGGGCAGCTGAACGTAGCTGCTCTAGGTTCGGGGAACCTGATGGCGGAGTTCTGGGTGGTGGCGGTGGCGACTGTTGAGCGGGTGCTGCATCTGGAACAGGTGCGCAGTTAGGAACTGGAAAATAAAAGAAACCCTGCAGAGATCGGTCACCCGTGAAAGCCTCTTGCTCTAATTGATCCAATTCTTCCATCTCCCCATCGGTTAAACTGGTTGGGCCAAAATACTGGTTATATTCGTCATCCGAGGTGTTTGCTGCAGCAAAGGTGCTCGCTGCGGCTGATGTGCTTGCTACTGTTCATGGATTCGTGTGGAGGACTTCTGAACAGTGTGGTTTCGGTCTGGCAGTCTTCGTGCGCTTGGCGGTCTTCCTACTGGTCGAGGAATCGACTATATTATTGGATAAATTAGATTGCGGCGTTCAATCATGCACAAGTAGAACCTGCCTTCAGAGTCCGCTGGGACAATCGCAGCAGTGGGAGGGCGTCCACGTCGAGGTGCTCCAGGTAGCCGTGGACCATCCTTGGATCCTTTAGGGCGGCCTCCTGGCATGCTTTCCGAGACAAAATATTCGCGGCAAAAGTAGCGGATTTCACAAGAATTTCGCTGGTCCCAGTACGTAGTTAAATAGCCCAAGAGTTTTTGAGAAGATACCAAGCAGCAAGGGAAGGAGAATTGGCCAAGAACGAGGCTTCGCACTACCAGTGCAGGGACAAAGAGCAGCGAATAGTCACATCAATGGTATCTGCCAGTCACTTGGTTATCTGCCATTCGGCGAGCTCGTTGGATTATGGATGACTTAGGGCATTCTGAAGACTCTGAAATACTCTATAGTCATAGTAGTACATGCCATATTATTTTCCATTGGTGAGGATACGTGAAACCGTCGGAAGAAGTCGAAGTGGCAGATAACTGGCAGATAACGACCCACTTGATCCAATCATAAACCGTATCTGAAGCCTATTTGGGATGGAATCCGTTCGAATTTCGGTTCGAAGCAGCTGGACACATGTGGTTGACGAAGCGAAGTCGGGTGAGTGGAACACTGATCATGTGAATATCGTTGCAAGACGGACAATTCTTCCTTCATTTTCAATGCAAGTCCATGTTCAGAAGTCTAGTCTATCAGTGAAGCCCGCTGGCTTGCATATGGGGCATGAGTTGCCCTCATCATCTCTCTCGGCGTTGACAAGAATTTCTCAAATATTAAAATTATGCAATAAATGATGTCCCACATACCTGCGGGGGGCGTATAGTAATGTATCTAGCATATCAGATCTAACTCTTGGATCCTAGATAATGAGCAGTGAGCGCAAGCCACTTTGCTGATGGCAGGCTGGCGGAATGGCTTGCAAGCCGAAATGCCGGGCGGGGCGGGTGATGCCACCAAAATCCACGCCCACGCCCGAAACCAGCCAATTGGCGCGGGCGCAGGCCACTTTTGCAAGCTAAAAAGTTAACTCTCCTTAAATTCTCAACCGTGTAACTTTCCACAAACCATTAAAACCAACATCTCTGGGCCTGGGGGGCAGTTAGGTCTTGCATAGTTGGTGCCCTGTATTCAGAACTAATTCATTGAAACCGGAAGTTGCTAGGTATTTGATTGCTTCAAACTTAAACTACGTATTGAAAGTCTCATTTAAATCACTGTACATTATCTCCGTTACTAATGTGAGTGATAGCTCCCTCTAATACAAGGCAAATGTACTATGGGTTGAATGTACCTCTCCGCAATTTCATTTTTGCGCGGAGTATACATTCCCGCACTGGCAGTTTGCTTGTTACGAGCAGTTCAATATGACGAATAGTACCACAACACCCTCTTTCTTTCTTCATGCCGTCTGGGCATGAAGAGAACCAGTAAGAAAAACAACCCTTGGTCTGCTGCTCTCATCATCGGTAGAAGCCTGTGCCGTTTCAACCTACCCGCATTATTTTTTGTCTGCGACTACTCTTTGAGATCTCGATGCTGACCTCTTTCCCTACCTCTCTGATTCCAATTGCCCTGACTTTGACATGGCTGTGCTAGTATCCGTCCCGCTTGATTCACCGTGAGCCGCATTCCGTGCCCCTTCCACCCCACATTTCTTGCCTTCCTCGTACTCCAGCCTCTGATGCGGCACATTGGTGCGACCGCCCGTACCATAGCGTCGAGCATCAGGCATCAATTTCGTTGCGCAACCACATGTGACCACTCTTGAGGTTTGTCGGGATCAGAAATGGGCTGCACTGCGCGCACTGAAGCTGAGGCTCGGGAAAGATATCTCTGAGATGGGTTAGACTACGATACGTCCCCACTTTCCTTTCCCTTTCTCTCCTCCTCTGTTTCTATCCATCCAGGATGCACGCCCGCTGGGGTTTTTGGATGCAGCGGCAGACAGACGTCTGTCTGCTCGACTGACCCCACTTTTCTGGATTGCTCTCTTTAAAGCATCGGTGTGCAAAAGAAATCGGTGCGGCAGAAACCAGAGTGTAGAATCTGACTCAGATGACTCGTCGGCGGCGTCGGAGGACTCCGAGGGGGACAAATAGTGCATTGCTTCAAGCTTGAATATACGCCAATTGCCCTTCAGTATCTAGAAGCCATTTTCAAGGATTTCACGGGGTGCAGTTGAGGGCGAGCAATACATGTCCTCGAGGCGAAAGTGCAGCCAATGCACAGCCTACTTAGCTGTAGATTGTTCCGCAGTAAAGGGCAGCGGATGTTTCCTCTCGGCGGCAAATTGAAGGCTAGTTTAGAGATGATGGGGCCTTCAGACAGCGGTCGATGAAATATTATTGTGGCTTGACGGCCGCGGCCAAATCGATGCGACGAGAGATTTGTTTTTTTTGGATGAGCCGTTGATGAGCCGAGATGGCCGGTTCTTCGGCTACCGGACATCTCGGCTCATCCAAAAACAAATCGAAGACTTGACTTGAGAACTGATGAACCAAAAGCGGAGTTTCAAAGGCTTTAGATAGACTCCAAGAACGGCTAGTAACGAGTGGATAAGGTAAGACGTTTCCTTTCCAGAAACACACGTGGCATGATGGAGGTATAGGTAAGTCAGGTGGCATGGAAGCACTGGCGAGAGAACGGTGATTGCTGCCACGTGGCATGAGAACTTAGAATACGGACCCACAAAACCTGTTGCGTCGATGATGTGTAGTGCGATCATCAGCGACGCAACAGCTCGAGTACTCTTTGCTCGCCGGTCTCTCACTTCTGACAAATAACTTGAAGGCTTCAGTGCGTTCTCCGAGTACGTGGGGGGGGGGAATTTCCCGGCCTGTAGCAAGCCTGTAGCATACTTCCGTCTTAAATTGTTGCCGTTTCTGATGGTACCTATCGGTTGACTGGATGGTAACCATTGTCTTCCCATAAAGTCGGAGCGAAACGTTTGGTGTGCTGAATCTTCCCATGAGTTTCTCCCCCAGCGTCAAGGGCCTCATACGCAAAAACTACAACTGGACTTGTACCATTTGCCTCACCCCGCTTCCTGTTGAAGGGAGCCACTGTGCACACATTTTTGACGCATCGAAGGTTGGCGAAGAGCAGGTTGGTGACGGTGTCCTTGTTGAATATACGGACTCACCTTTGAGCTTCAAGATTGCCGACGCAGTGTCCCTTGGATTACTGGACCCAGCAGAGCCTTACATTCGTAACGCGGCCAGTAACGGCATCATTCGTTCGTCGTCTGGCGCTTGTCCGCTGAGCTCGATTAATATCCGCTCAACAGAATGCCCCACATGCCATCTTGGGTATTTCACATCGGGGCGTCTGGTCCTATCGCCTCCGATGCCCGTTCTGGAATGGATCGCAGACAAACTTGAGGACGCAAGCGATACGGCGGCTGTGTGGAAGGTTGGTCCTACATATATTCTTTGTTTAGACCGCCTGATCGATGGCATGGGACTATCGGGTCCAGATTTTTCGCGAGCTTCAGTTCAGCCGCTCCACCAAACTCCTTCCCTACAAGGACAATTATACTCTGATACCGCTATTTCACCCTAAAGACAAAGCGGCCTATGAACTGTATTGCAACGCGCCACTCACATCAGTTATGACCCCCAGCGGCACCTTTGAACCCACATCTCTCCCTGGGAAAACGGGTCAGAACATTTACCGGATCTTTTCCTACAGGACGGCCCGTCTGCATAGTAGGGCCGAGATTGTGCGATTTACGCCAACACCACCGCACGAGGGACCCATAGATTACTGGTATATCCCAATCGCGTGCCACATCATTTTGTACATTTTCCTCCGGCGTACCATCAATTGCAGATCGAGAAGCCCTGAGGTTACGCTAGGTCACCAGATCTACGCACGGCTCCTCAAGCTCAGAGGCACACCGGCGTCAAGTGATTTCCCCATCATAACTGTCGAGGCCGAGACGGAGTTTGTGTCGCTCGAGCAGTCTTCACTTGCCGGGAATTCATTACCTGCTGAGAACGTTCGTTCACCCACCTCTCATTCGTACAATAGAGACCTAATTCGCATATCCAGGACACAGAACCAATTTCCACGGATCCTTCAACGTTACGGCCAAGCGTGAGCACGATGATGTCAGCGCCTCATTTTCTACCCTTCCGACTGATGAGAAATAGCGGCCCCCCGGTCACGGTGAAGGCACCCGTCGCCGCACATCAAGTGGTCGATTTGCCCCAAGAAATCTGTGCTGTGGTCGGGAGAGAAAAGGAAACACCGAGGATATGTGCACAGGCTGTTACACGATGGTTGCCAAGTCGTCATCGTCCTTAACGTCGGAGATCTCTGTTGTTGTTCCCGAGGACAAGGAAGAGGGTGGGTCTGAAACGAAACGTAAAATTCATCGTACACGGGCGGGGTGGGTCAGCGGTCGTCAAGATGTGATATTCGGAGCGACACTGACTGCAGGAGCGATGTTGGGCATGGTCGGTACACTCATTTTGCGCCGCAGGTACAAATAGGCATGTATTCACACTTAATCTTGGTGCGAAATGACGCGGTCGTGACGGTCCTGCGACTATGTATCTGATCGAGCGCCGTTCGCAATCAACAAAATCCGAGTTGTCTCCGAAACATTACGAGTAGCGGCAACCGGGATTTCAACATACCTCCAGCATTCGGAAGGGAAAGGGTGGGACGAGCACGGTATTGAACGGCGTGGAAGCGGCGAGAGCAGGTGGAAACGGAGCGCCGATGTGGGGCGGTGATCGCATGCCGCGATCCGGAAAGCCAGAGAATGTGCTTATCCAGGAATGTGCTTATCCAGGAAGAAACTACGTCGGCACCTTGTGGTGAGCAAACAAAGGTCAAAGAACACAACCTGAGCCAGTCGAGGAGAACAGAATATTCGGTGAGCACTGCAGCGATGGATCAATATCAGATAATCGGGCTCCAAACCATAGCCTTCAGTTGCAGTTCGTGCCATTCCGGTATTTGGACCACAGAAGACGGAGTTACCAAAGAAATAATCAAACAAAATAAATCCCCCAGCGCTGCCATACGTATGCCCGCCTCCAATCGGCACGCCCTTCTCCCTCTCCCGCTCCCACTCCCGCTCGCTCGGCGTCCCCGCGCGCGCATACGACGCCGACCCCTCCCTTTCTCTCTCCTCCCCGCCTGAAATCCCGAGCCCTCCCCCCCAATAAACCCCCCACTCCTCGGCAGCACAAACCGGTCCACCAAGTCCGCGCTCCCGCTGCCCCCAAACCTACCCCCGCCGCCCGCATTCCCGCTCCCACTGAACCCCGAGACGTGCACCCCCATGCGATACGATGGCGGCCTGCTCCCGCCCGTCGAGTCCACCCGTGCGCGCATCCCACGCCCCCACCGGCACCCCCCGAGCCGCGCAGCGCCCCAAACGACGCGGGCGACCCCGAGCCCGAGCCCGACCCGCCCGACGCCGCGATCGAGCGCCGCGCGAGCGTGGGCACGAACTCGTCCGCGTTGTCGTCCTGCGCCTGCTCGCTGTGCGCGGCGAGGCCGCGCGGGAACGAGCTGGCACGCGCGGAGGGGCTGGGCGGGGGCGAGGTGTTCGAGGGGACGCGGCTGTGGGTAAGTGCGTGTGCGCGGGACGGCGGGGAGGTGCTCGAGGGCACGCGGGCGCGCGAGGAGAGGGACGACGGGGAGGAAGAGAAGGAGGGGAGGGGGCGGCGCGCGGGGGCGGCGGCGGTGTTGAAGGCGGTTGTGGTGGTGTCGTGCGCGTCAAGGACGGCAAAGCGCGAGGAGAGGAGGGCCTCGAGCGACTCGAGGGGGAAGGCGGGCGTGGTGAGGTATGTTGTGGAGAGGGTGAGGGTGCCTGGGATGGAGGAGTCAGCGATGAGAACAGGCGGAAGGGAGAGGAGGGAGGGACAGGGGGTGGACAGTGCGGGCCCGGAAGGCGGTAGAGGGGAGAATTGGAATCGTGATGCGCAAAGAAGTGTCGTGCAGATGGGAATGGAAGGGAAGGAGGGAAGTAGGGAAACGAGGTAAAGATCGACGTTGCGACAGGGGCAGAACCTCGATCGGCGGAGGCAGAATTGCAATGATGCAAGGATAAGGGACACGCGCTCTCACATATGTGAGAGCGATAAGATAGGATGAAGACGCTGAGGATGGGAGTATAAAGGTGGAGGGCGGGAGGGCGGGAGGCGAGGAAGAGGATAGAGGGGGACAAAGACGCTCGTGTCGGAGAACCGAGTCAAAACGAAGGAGGTGGAGGGGTGGAATGAGGGTAGATGGAGAGCGCGATGCGAAAGAGACAATACGAGAAGGCGAAGGGAACGCGGTGAGCATGAAGAGTAGTGAGGAGAGAAGGATAGTAAGAGGAATGGAGGGACTGCTGAAGGGAGAGAATGGGGGAAAAAAGGGGGAAACAGAAGGTATGATAATAGCAGGGAGGAATGAAATGGGCGGATACGGATGGAAAGAGCGGGAGCCGAATAGGAAGGGGGAAGAAGAGAGAAACGAGAAACAAACTCACCAGCAGGATGCGCAATCCCCGGAAAAACATGCGTACTCGTCGGAAATGGTGTCGCCCCCGTCTGCGGCGCAGGCGACTCCCCAAACTCCAGCGTCGTCTCCCCCGCCCCGCACCTCGCGACCTCCCGCCTCCTACTCTCCACCCTGGGCCGCCGTCGTCGTCAGGCCGCAGCCGCACAACGACGCGCATGCCCTTCCCCCCCGCCGTTTCCCACCATCCCCATCCCCATCCCGACGCCCATCCCCCGCGCGCGCGCCGCGGCCCGCGAGCTTGCGCACGACGCGCCACGCGGGGAGGATGCGCAGCAGCGCGAACAGCGCGCGGAACAGCGGGATCGCGTTCTTGTAGATCGTGGGCAGGAGCACCTCGTCTCTGCCCCCGTTGTCGGTGCTAGACGTCGAGGATGCGGATGACGACGCAGAGGACGCAGACGATGACGGGGACGACGCGAAGCGCAGGACCCACTCCTCGAGCAGCACCCAGCGCGGCTCGGGCTCGACACGCGTGCGGGATACGGCATGCACGAGCGCGAGGCCACCGCCCGCTGGTGGGACAGCGAGGAGGATTTGGAGCGCGAGGGCTTTGCTGCGTCATTTGTGGGCGTTGGATCACTATCACCCGGCGCTAATGGTGGAGGCGGCGGAGGAGCGGAGGACAGCGCACGATAAGCGTCCAGCTCCGCCGGCGGGGCCGTTGCGAGCGGCGTTTCGAGGTTGAACTGCCCGTGACAAGTCAGAAAAAAATTTGTGGACAATATAACAATAGAGATAACACCCACTTATCCACCCTCGCGGTCGCAGGGTTTGACTCTGCTGCGCGGGCGGCATAGAGGACATGGAAGAGCTTGGTGTAGATGTGGAACGTGATCTGGTCCGACTTTGCGCTGTCCCCAGCCGCCATCCCGACGCTTCCGTGTCCCGAGGCCGAGGTCAAAATATTCGTAGGGTGATTCACTGAGGTCCCAAGCTTTATCCCAGGCAAGAATTGGATCAGAAGCCCGTATTATTCGATTCCCCGGATCTACAGCACAAGGGAAGACCGGGAAAGGGCTGGTGGTCTCGACTCTCGATACCCAAGATCGCAGTAGCAGAGGAGTCAAAAGAAGTCCCTGAGTTCCAGACCCTTTGAATCTCAGCGGAGAGAGTGTACAGTGCCCCCAGAGAGCAGTGTACCACGGCGAGTGGCAGCAGGAAGCAGGCTGGTTGGTAGCCACGTGATGTGATGTGATGCAAGGTTGATCGGAGCCTGGGCCGGTCGGTCGCTTTGGCCGATGGTGGAACGATTGCAAAATTAACTATGTATATGAGAGAGGGGACACGAATTGTGAGAGAAGCGCCGGAAATTAATAGTAGCTTTGTAGAGCCCAAAAAAGAAATCGACAATAAGAATGCCGTCGAGAGGAGTCGAACCTCTGTCTCCCACTCAACAGTATTCAAACCTTTGTATGGGTGGTGGGCGATTTACCATTTAATCAACGAGGGCTTTATATCTTTTCAATTACCCTTGGCATGAGGCCTTCAAAACTCACTCTGCTCAAAGAAACATCCCGCCCGACTCGGATTCACTCTGTGATATCAGGATGCGCGCGAACGAGCAGCCATTAATAATTTTTTTTTAGCAAGGGTCACTTGAACATGCCTATTGGAGTTCTCCGTCAAGTTGGGCACAAAAAAAAGCTCTCCCCTGCCGCATGCCCCTGGGAGGATTCGAACCTCCCTCTTTCACGAGCCTAACTCTCGCGGCCGTCTTTAAACGCAAGTGGATGATTTACCATTCATCAACAGGGGCTTATATACACTAATTTGAACCAAGATATAGTGCCTTCAAAATTTGACTTTACAAGACACAACAAAAATAGATCAAAGAGCGTGGCAGGACCTCAGATTTAAATTCTAATGGTTGATGAGCATTAAA
Organism: Mycena rebaudengoi; assembly: GCA_029282285.1. Taxonomy (NCBI): domain Eukaryota; kingdom Fungi; phylum Basidiomycota; class Agaricomycetes; order Agaricales; family Mycenaceae; genus Mycena; species Mycena rebaudengoi. The sequence continues at coordinate 213,685 of JARJCX010000237.1, forward strand.
TCAACCTTGATTTGTATTAGACGAAACGACAAGAATGCATCCTGCTTCTCATCCTGTGGGGTTGTCGGTGGATGATTAATCCGCGAGAGCTCGCTCCGTTTTGATATGTAGCTGGGTAGAAAACAAGTACAGCGACCGTGCAAGCAACTCATTCAAACGAGGTCCATCTTTGTTTGAATGCGGACAAGCACACTTGCATACACTTCAGAAGTTGCCCATTTAGCAGGATGGTGTGTGTGATAATAGCAAAAATAAAAAGATCTCAACGAGTCATTCATGCCCTGGGGAGGATTCGAACCTCCGTCTCCCACTGAGCCTTATGCGGTTCAAGAATAACCCAAAGTCGGTGGGTGATTTACCATTAATCAACGAGGGATTATATTCAGTATTTCTAACCAGGATATGGCTGATTCAAAAATCGATTTTACCCGACGCGACAAAAAAAAAAAGATTTGCAGCTCTTCGATACCCTTGAGAGGATTCGAACCTCCGTCCCCCATGAATCTTGGCGCTCATGGGTGATTTACCATTAATCAACGTGGGCTTAGATACCTCTATTTGAACCACGATATAATGGCTCCTCCGAAAATCGATTTTAGGCACTACGAAAAAGAAAACACAGAAGGAAATACATCATGCCCTCAGGAGGATTCGAACCTCAGTCTCCCATGAATCTTGTGTTATTCACGCAAAGCGCTGATGGGTAATTTACCATTAATAGACGAGGGTTATATACCCGTTCACTGAACCTTTACATGGCGCCAAAACTGGAACAAGAAATATTACAACCCGGGTTCCCCCAATTCTTTTGGCCAACGATAAATGTTGGGGGAAATTTGACGAGGCTCATGGCCACAGCTTCAACCAACCGTATGTCTCCTTCAAAGGTCTATTGTGGTAGTGTGTTGTAGCATGTTTGTAGTGATGGGCAAGTTCGGTTCAGACTTTCGGTTCGAACTTGAACCGAACTGAACTGAACGCGAGGTTCAGGTTCAAGGTTCAGCAACTTCATGAACCTGAACCGAAGTTCAGGTTCAGGGTTCAGGCCAAAGTTTGTTTTTCTGAACCTGAACCGAACCCCGAACCGAAATGCCATTTCTTTGAGTGATTTCTGGGCTCACTTGAGTCGCTATCACCTCACAAATTCAATGGTATAACAATTTGGAAACATAGTTTGGGTACAAATACCTATTCAGTCACATTCAGTGTTGTACCATGGGTTTTGATTGAAATAAGACCTGCCTATCTGCTTTGGAAATATCTGAATTATCATTCCAGTGGTCCGGATGGTCTGAAGTACCTTCAGGGATGAGTAAACGTACAACACAGTGCCAATTTTTTGCATTCCTTGCCTTGGATTTTGACATTTTGGGTTGGGGAAAAAATCCGGGTTCGAACCGAGTTCGAACCTGAACCGAACCTGAACGCGGGTTCAGGTTCAAGGTTCAGCAAATGTCCGAACCTGAACCGAAGTTCAGGTTCAGCGTTCGGAAAAAAAAGGCTTTGAACCGAACTGAACCGAACTTGCCCATCACTACATGTTTGGCTGTAGCTTTGGCGATTAGTCAGTAGACACACAGACATTCTTGGCTTTTGCCATCGCATCCATCCTTAGCATCGCGACATTGCGGGATCAGCTAGCAGCTACCGACAGAGGATCCAGACCGACTACCCCAACGTTGAGAGATTTGAGGGTACAGTGGGATCGAGTGATAAAGGACGTGATAGTCGACAAATAATCAGGGCCGAGCTCGCGCTCTGAAACTGTGAGATGTCGGACAGCTGGAATGGTAAGCGCATCGAGCAGCAGCTTTTGCGCCCCTCCTACAGTTCTGCATTCGTCGCGTAGAATCAATGACTGGAGATAAATCAGTGGTTCCACTGGTTGAATTTGTGCGGCAGCATTTTCTCAAGTTATTTCGAGGGGGAGGGTGAGGATGGGATATTTGCAGTCGTCCAGTTGCGACTGCAGGTTCTCCCGTTCGCGGCGCGCAACAACAAGGTATTCTTCGAGAGCTAGAATGTGAGCATCTAGCCCAGAAATACGGGAGCGGATATGCGAGCGCGAAGGTCTGCTCGCGGTGTCCTCGGAATGGACCATCGGCGAAGCGTGTCGTCACCCGTGAGGGGGGCAGGTCTATGTAAATGGTTGAAAGCTTCGATGCTCAGTCTAAGGAGTTAATAGCGGCGTGGGTTCTTACCCTCTATGCGTTGAAAGAGGTGAAGGTCGTGGTGAAAGAAAAAGGCGCGGTCACGAATTTAGGTCCTGTAAGTGATTGTACGTGTTGTGAGTCTCGGCAAAGGTCACCAAGGAGATCATCGTTACGTTCAAGTTGAGTTCACAGCGCTCTTCCAGCGTTAATATGCTGTATTTGAATTAATTAATTTGCGCTTTATCTGGTCGGTGAAATGAACTGCACGTTGAAACTAAAAAAGAAACGCCCGGGTTCCAATGCTTGATAAATATATATGGACTTCAAGTTGGGATGTTGAGAGGAGTGGACCACATTTTGTACCCTAGGACGGTCAAATGCCCTCGTGGATTGACGGGAAATCATCCACCGAATCAACTTTAATACTGGTGCACCATATTTATCTTGGGCTCAGTTCTGTGGGCAGACTGGTGGCTGTACACCTTTTTTTTTCCGATTCTGGGTTGGATTTTTTTTCTTCTACTTCTACACTCAAAGGTGTACAGCCACCAGTCTGCCCACAGAACTGAGCCCAAGATAAATAGGGTGGCAAGACTGGTGCAGTTTAGGACGCCCCAACACGGTCGATTAATCACTACTCGGTCGATTACGATGACGTGTAGCTTTTCTGATATTGTAATTCTCAAACCGACACTCATTGGGACTTTCGTTCTATTTGCACCCACATAAACTTGTCATATTAGTACCCATTCTAGCTGTCCAGACAATCGCAACTGTGCGTTCTTCTCATGCACTGTCTCCGTGAATCGGGTGCTCTGGTCGCTGTTCTCAGGGATACACCTAGTTGCGTTCCTGATAATCCTTCAAGACCAAAAGAAGCAGAAACCCGTCTTAAACATGCCCCGAATGCACCTTAGAACTGCTCTGGTTTGCTTTGGACATAATTCCCTAGCTTCTTCTGCAGAAAAAATCTGGCTTTGAATTCGCTGCTGCGTAGTTGGGATTAAACATCAGATTTTGATATACCCCGTTTGGAAACTGTTGTTTGCATTTTGACCCCCATAACCTTAACTTTGGCGAAAACCCCTATCCGAATATCACACCCATCAGCAACACCACAATTCTGCTGCGTAGTGTTTTCGCCGCACCACGCCAGCCCTCTACGTAGAGCCCGATCAAGACCGTCGATTTCCGTCCTCCCAAGTCTGAATATCTCAGAAATATTACATTGACCCTCTCTCCTCTCACAAAAAAAACGGCATTTTTGAGCATTCCACTCCACCTCCACACGCGATGATGTTGGCGGGTAGCGAAACTGGTTGTTTCCCCTGCTAGCTCGCCCGCCGTCCATTTCCAAGTCGCATGAGCACGTCCGTGAACAGCTTCACGGCGCCGACGATAGTCATGGGTGACCATTCCCCAAGATACCGGCCGCCGATTTATTAGACACCAATTCAATTCTCATTCATAGTTCCTTTTAGATAAGGCACACAAGTCTGCATGCAAGCATTGTCTGGAAAAAATATTCCTCAGCTCAGCATTTGCACCAGCCACTGTAAAAATCAATACATTAATGCGTTTCTAACACTTTCCCCGTTGTCGCTGCGTCCAGAGCCGCAATTCTGTGGCACGAACCGTGGCCTTACAGCATCAAGATGACTCATCCGAGTCCCTTCCAATTCCCTGGCAAGACGACGCACCCCAGTCTCCAGCACACTACTCGTCATGCGGAGAGAGAACCAGCGCATATAGTGCGCCTCCCCCGTGCTCACGAACACACGATGCAGCACCATGCGCCCCCGCCGCGCTCCGCGCGCATCAGGTGTTCGTTGTTGCATCGATCACGGGGAACGCCCCACGGGCCGCCGCAATCCTCCAACGCGTACACCCGCGCCACAGCGCGTCCGTCGGTGTAGTCGAAGCCGACGTAGAAGGGCTGATTCGGGTGCGCGGCGAGAAATTCGACCTGGAGGAGAAGGATGGTGTGCTTTTGCGCGAGGTAGTCTGTGTGAAGGAGAGTGCCAATGAAGTTTTGAGCGCGGGTGGGTAGACGAACTGTATATGTGTCGTGGTGAGAAGGACGGAGATAGAGAGGGGAGGATGGGAGACATACCTTTGCAATTGCAGAATGTGCTGCAATTTTGACGATGACCGCCAGCATACCAATCTGAGCGTTGGCATGCCTCTGAGCAATAATAGTGCCGCAGGCACCCAGAACACCGTCTGAATGTGTTTTTCTCGTGGATGGCACCACACTGAATTATAGTAAAATTTCAGCTGAAAATGAAGAGCGTAAATGGGGAAGAGACGGAGCATGACATTGTCGCAAGCCCTCAATAATGCGTGGACGACAGAGTCACACCGATTCTGAATTGCACTGCGCTCGGAGACCAAGTCCGCGAGCTTCTTCCAGTCGTCACACATGGAGAGGCCGCAAACTCTGCGCCAGAAACGATATCTTCGACGTCTTTCATGCTGTTCCGCATTGCGCGCAGAACATGATAGTGTATCGTGGCCTTGGGCAGTTGCTGGAGCATCCCGTGTACCTTGTTCATGCGGGGATAATCAACGCTGCAGGAGACGATTGCGCGGAGGAGGCCAGCTTCGAGAGCTGCAATCATGATACTCATGTCCGAGACCATCCACATTCCGACCAGGTAAAAGGCGATGTCCAGGAGGGTGCAAAACTGGTGGTGCCCCCTGGAATTGACAGCGCTAACGGCGTTCACGAGGGCGTCAAGAATACCTGCAGAGACAAAGACACGGGGCTCGCAGAGTATTCTCCGGAACTGTGCATCCTGTAAGACGATTAGGATCGCCGCAAAAAATCCCAGCGAATCCGCGCGGGAGGAGGTGAGAATGATGTGCTCCACCACCAACGCTGCAAACTCGTCCCAGCTGCCGCCTGCACCCTCGATTAATTCCTCGAGATGCGCGATGTGATGCGGCTCCACAACGGGTGCCACTTGGTAATCGGGCTTTTCGCGTCCGCGCAGCATATAGGCAAGTTGGCGCATCCCCGAAATATCACCACAAATACGGATGTGGTCCAACATGGTGGCCCACACCTGTGCCACCAGAACGCGTACCCCAGGAGTCCGGTCCACAGCAGCACCAGTTTTCTCGGCAGGATAGAAGCGGTCGAGGATCCAGAAATAGTCCAGACGGTTGTTAATTTCGTCGGCCGTGTCGCAGGCAGGTAAGAGCCAGTGGTATCTGTCGAAACACTGGATCCAAGCCCAGGATTGAGGCCACAGGGCTGGTAAGATATTCGGGGGGAGCTTTTCGTAATTCTTGAAAGCAAGGAGCGAGATGAAGGCCCTACTCAGGCCCGAGACGACAAGGTCGTCACTGGTAGCTGCGTCGAGTTCATCGGTGCTCGGAATTCCTTTGGGATCGAGATTGGCGTAGAAAATGGGGATGCAGAGGGTAGCGTCAACCTGAGACGCGTTTACAAGGCTTTTGCGCAGACGCCGTAGACTCTCCAGGGATCCCTGTGCGGCGGCGTTCGCAATTTTCTTTAAAAGACAAATGAAAATCACTCATAAATAATCGGTAAGGATGAAAAGCTAGCGCGTAATAGCGGCGGGAGGTTCTTGATATTTCCAAGCCGCAGTATTGGATCCAATTTTGGTTCCGTTCCGACTGGCAACATGAAAGATGGGAGCAAGGAAGAAAATTGATGTGACGTCGCCATGACCCGGGCCGTCACGCGCTACCGTAATAATGCCGAGTGCCGGTTCAGCTCTCGCTCTTACCACCACCTCGTTTTATTGTTCAGTCTACTCGTCAACAGCCTCTTGAAGGGGAACTTCCTACGATATCCTTTTTTTTTTTTTTTTTGAGGAGCGTTAAGTGATGGATTCTGCAATGCATGGTAATACAGGGTTCCTGCCGTCCTTGTCCCCTTCCCCTCCGGTGGCCCGCAGGCAGCTCACCGGGGTTCTCGGGCCGACATGGTCGGTCACTTCCACCCCCTAGTTCGAGGCCTCGGACTTGGAACCAGGCCAGATGAAAATTCAACCTCACGAGGAAATGCGTCTACCGCATCCGTGCCTTCAGCACGGTATGTTGGGCTTCGGCATTTCCACTGACTCGGGCGTCCCGGCGACCTACGTCAGTCGCCGCTCCGCCTTCATTTTTAACGTTAGCCGACACCCACTAAAACCCCTTCCACTTTATGCCAATATCTGGCTAGGGATCTTTCGTTCTTGAGAACCTTCTTCCAGGTTTTCCGTACAACCGAGGCTTGGATAGCCTTGTTTCCATATTTTAGCTTGTCTGTCATGGCGTAGTCAATTGCAAGTCGGCTATTAAAATTCTTCAACCATTAGTTTCTGATTTTTACAGGTGGCACTGGGCCTGTCTTTTGGACCACCTGTGCGTTCCGTGTACGCCATGGTGAGCGGATTCTGAGACTAATATGTTGTACAGGCGAATCGTGCAGGGGTTCCCAAGGCCAGTCGCACCGCAGGCCATTATCTGGGCGGTGGTGGCCTTAAATCCTTGCCCGTTTTCATCCGCCACAGCTCGGAGGCCAGGTCCCATACTTCACTCTGGCCGTGCTCTTTGCATTTGGTTAATATATGGTCCATGCAAAGAGGTACATCCCAACGCACCTCTTCTATTCCATTTCTGTAACTCCGGCGCCTGGCGTAGCTTTTCAGTCACACGACGGACGGTATGACTACGAGGTATGTACTAGGCTTCTTCTACTTGTCGCGCTCATCGTGTATACAGCGCGCTTACTGTTCCGATGCGTGCCCTGATCCACAACGGGGTTCTTCTCTTAAGTCTTAGCATAGGCGCGACCGCCACGACGCCGCAAGTCTCCGCCCTGTGTGCATCCCTGGTCTGGTGATTTTCCGACCTCCGTTCCGCCCAGTCCTCTTGCGCGTTGTCGTCGTGGAAGCGTTGCGTGTACAGCGAGTCGAGGAGGGAAGGAAGAGCGTGAATAAAATGACGGGATAGGGGAACGATGGCGGTAGCGGTCAGGTTGGGATCAGATGGCATCGATGTGGGACGGGGTGAGCGTATGGTGCGCGCGCGGAGTCGGGATAGCTTCCATTAATCTCTCTTTTCTCTTCCTTCTCCTGATTATTTAACCACGTGAAATTCATGTACTCTTACACATCCACTATCTGTAGCTACCTAGCTACGCTGTTCAATCCAATCATCCGTCCACTTAAGCCTTCTTGACATGCCCTCGGCTCGCTGGTTTTTTCAACAGCGCATTTTTTTTTGGGGTCGCGGAGCCCGTCCCGATTTGGGCTCGTCCAAATTCGGTGAGGCTGTGAATCGGTGTCTCTTTCTCTTCGCTTTCGCCGGTGCGGATTCGGCTGCGCCTCACCAGTGACTATTCCGTTGCCCCGCTGTATTCGAGAGGCTGGCCTTAGCTTCGTCTTGCTGGATATCTGTACAGTCTTCGCCTTCGCCCAAGTGCCTCGTCCCGGAAATAATACTTTCTGTCTGGTCCTATGGCCGCTTCTGTACTACATAACCCAGCATTCAAATCTTGAGTCCGATGCTATTGTACCCAATCTCTCACATCCCCAGTTCGGCTCTGGAATCCAAGTTCGTATTCTGGAATAGCCTCCGTCTGTCAAACCTATATCATACAGGTGCACTTGCTCCCTATATAATTAATTCACACTTTGCGTTGGCATTTTGCAGGCCCTGATCTTAAACTTTTTAGTCCCCTTTCATTTCCGTTCAAGTACTCTAGATATTTTGCCTACCCTATTTACACCTACAATGAAAAATTGTGTCGACTCAAACTATTATTTTTCATTCGCCACTGCATGGTAGGTGTGTATGAAGATTTGTGATGAACCCCACAGGGGCACCAGCACTGCCACCAAGCGGCGATTTCTGGTCAGTGATGTCATTTTGGGTGGTCAAACCCACGCGCAGAGGTTGGAAAAAAGACAACTCTGGAAAGCAAGCCTCAATGTATCCCTCATTCAAAACTCGAGTCAAACAAGCCAGAACTGTCCACTAAAATATATGTAGTACCAGGAGGGACACGGAGATTGGTCAAATAGTCCTGAAATCAGCGCACTCAAGTACTGTAGCTGCTGGAAAGAGAGGAGATATCAGTGGAAGTCCTTGACTGCGGGTAAATTTAGACGAGTGAGGGTCCAGTGAGAAGTCAGAGATCCTACACCAAATGCATATGAATGAAATAACTAACTCACTCATTGGAGACACTCGGCTGGGATGCGGCAGCCCACAGCAACTCAAGGCTTGAATTACTCACGAGTCGTGTGGGAGACGGAGGCTCGAGTCCTGTCAAGGACATGGCAAGCTCTCCGATAGCTCTCGTTGATTGATGGTAAATCAGTCACTTTACGTATTCATCATTGGCGAATAGAATATGCTACGGAGGTTCGAATTCTCCCTTGGTAATACTGCGCAATCCCTTGCTTTCTTTCTTCCGACACTTGAACAGTGATTTTTAACATATCTGCCCGCCTCCCAAAGTCCCGCGATGTACCTAGATCCACGAGATACAGAATTTTTACCGAGCGCGGGTGGAGCTCGAACATATTTTTCACAGATGATAGGGCTATATCAAGGTTTATCGAATGACCATGAAGCCCTCGTTGATCAACCCACTCCCTTGAGGAGTTGAACAATGAGTCCGATGGGCAGCGGAGGTTCGAATCCTGCCGAAAGCATGTCGGAATACCATGTGTATTTTTATTATCATGTCCGGTTCTGGATTGAATTTTTAAGGGAGATTTATCGCCACGGCGTTGTTTAAATAAATTCTGGGCCACAGAAGAAGGTGGTAGTAGATAAATGGCCCGTGTTGATTGATGGAAAATTACCCACTGACGGAAGCAGCGAGGTCCAGCAGCTGGTCGACATTTGTTTGATTTTTCTAATATTACAGTATAGTAGGGTTCCTTGGATCACAATATGTCCTTGGATCATTGATTTTCTGAGCTCTAACTAGAGCTCCTAGAGCCAAGCCCTGTTCCAGATATCATTATATGGTATGGACCCACATCCCAGATTAATTTGGCGGCCATGGGATCACTGTTGAATAAATGCGGTCTGTTTCGGAGAGATCAGTTCATGATTGTGATGGCCGATCACTTTTCTTATCTTGAATTATGCACGGATCTGGCAGCAATTGGTCTCAATCTCATTTTTGTACGATAGATAAGCACATTAGCTACAATTCTTTCCAAATGAGTAGGGTATTCGGTCCAAGAATGGGATCACTAGAATTTGTCCAAGCGAATTCACGTGAAGTGCGTGACACTGGTTTGTTGACAGCTTTCACTGCTTCGACGTCGTGTGCTGGCATCTTTCCTAATCGCCTTCTAGAATCCCATGCCCGGGCGTGCTAAATCAGATCGTGTCAAAGGCCATGATAAGAGTCGACGGAAGGAGATGGCCGAGAGGGCGGCGCTCGCAGAGTACGAGAGGGAGAAGGCCAAGCCTGAAGCTCTGGGGAAACCAAAATCCATTCGCGACATTGCTCGTACACATGGAATACCGTACACTACACTAAAGCGGCACGTGAATGGTGGACGCAGTATCCGAGAGGCCAATTCCGAGAAGCAGAAGCTCACCGTTGCCCAGGAGTGGTCCCTCGTCCAGTTCATCCTCGAGTTGGCGGAAAGGGGTTTTCCGCTCAAGCATGCACAGATCGTGCAGTACGCAGATGCGGTCCGCCAAGCCCAGCTTGGGATGGAGTGTGAGCCCGTTGGGGTCAAATGGGTCTTCGGGTTTCTTGATCGCCATCACGCGCTTCGGGCCTTTTGGAGTAAGCCGCTGGACAGTCAGCGCGCACGAAGCCTCAATCCGGAGGCAGTCAAGTCCTGGGTCGACTTAGTGCAGAAATGGGTTGTAGATATGGGTGTCTCACCAGACCGAATCTACGGCATGGATGAAAGCGGCTTTCCGACGGGCTACACTGGGAACGAACGCGTCCTTGGCGCACGTGGGACCAAGACTCAGCATAAACAGGGCGGCGCGAGTCGGCAAAACATTACCGCGTTGGTGACGATCCGGGGCGATGGCGCGATGAATGTTCCGCCGATGATCATTTACCCTGGCGTGAACTTCCAGTCAGCCTGGAACAACGGAAACACCATCAATAGGGAGCTTCAGAGTAGCCCAGTTCGACCTCATTTCGACCTCATTTCACTTTCATTTCAATCCTATTTCATGTTTTTGAGAGCCCGAAACGAAGCTCAACTCTGATCGCGATTGCCAAATGAGACGAAATGAGAATTCGGCAACGTCGGCACATCAGCCCGCGATCAAGATATACGGTCATGTGGCTGTCTCTACATGCGGTAATAGCATCGATAATGGCTCGCCCATTTAAAAGGGGCGTATTATCAACATGTTATCCTACTCTTCACCCAAATGCCCACCCGGACTGCTCGGCAGCAAGCTGCGGATGCTCTTTATCAGGCTTTCTTGGTGGATTTGATTGCTCACGCTGAGGCTCAAGACTGGATAGATGATGATCCCGACTCTGATGGCGACTCTTCCTCATCCTCCTCATCTTCCTCGAGTTCTTCCTCCTCTTCATCCGATGCGAGTGATGTTGATGAACCAACTCCTGCTGAGACCTATATCAATGCGATGGCAGAATTGTACTTGCAACGCTATCTTGCGGAGCGCCGGGATATCCCCAAGACCGACAGCTTGTTAACTCTGCTTCTCAATGATTACAAGAATAACTTCCCCGACATTTTCCGCTCCTACCTGCGCATTGATCCGGACTGTTTTGACGAGCTGGTCGATGCCATTCGGGATGACGAGGTGTTTCACAATAATTCCAACAACGAGCAGATGCCGGTCGAAGAGCAGGTAGCCATCACTCTATATCGATTCGGCCATTTTGGGAATGCCGCGAGCACGATGAAGGTAGCCCTTCAGTTTGGAGTGGGGTATGGAACTGTCCACCTCATAACAACACGGGTGATCAAGGCTACATGCACGGAACGCTTCCGCAACGCTTCTGTGCAG